>MJUU01025095.1:40362-66766 GCA_002080025.1 Modiolus philippinarum
TTACGCTTTTTCAAAGTTTCAACAACGAAAATTGCAAGTCACCATTTTTGTTATTTTTGTTGAGAAAAACTCCGAGTAAGCCTTAAGAATCAATACAGGTGACACAGGTAAATAAAATGAGAAGACTAATTAGGATATGAGTGTTTATGATTACATAACAATCACTGCTTATTGACAAGTTTATGACTAACTAAGCCAGGGATGTATATTTCCACGGATCAGTAAACAACTAACGCCAATGATTACCTTCAGTCACCTGTCAATCAATCTTTACCTGTATAATTATTTAGAATGAAATGTCTTTAAAAGTAGAGTTTTCATTGTCAGACCTCCACATTTTTGTGTATTTTTACTAAACAAATACATAAATCATCGTTTTTATGATGATTTATTTTATATTTTTTTTGTGAAAATACGCTGGGTTATCTCCCCTTTATTTTTTGTCTTTGAAGTAAAATTAGGTTGATTTCACATCCAGAATGCATAGTCCATAGTCGAGCGGTCATAATTTATAAACAATCATTATAAAAACATTATTTACTAAGAACACATTTCAATATACTGGCAAAACATGAACAACACAGCCATCCAGCTCAAAGTTTTCAACATAACATTAGAAAACAATAGTATGACATCATAAACAATTATATCAAATTACAGGAAGTAAAGCGATGTCAGAATGCATAAAAAGGTTAAAAAAAGGTATTATAGGAAAATACAGATTCACAACACTGCACCCCTTTTTAAAGAATTTCGTCCTTGAAATGTTTTTAACATACATGACTATTTAAACATATACAATAGAAACAAACAATTTTTTCATAAAGTCACTTGAACTAAACAACATATTCAAGTTTTCTTATTCTTCAGTTTATATCACATGTATCAGGGAACTATTTTAACAGAGGATTACAAACAACTTCCACAAAATTGCCAGCATATAAAAATCTAGAAAGTTATGTTGCTTTTTCACTTTACACAAGCTCAACACAGCTAATCCATCATTGCCCTCTACTGGGGATTTTCCATCATTATCAATGTTTAAATTTCCACCATCATTAACATTGTTAAAATTTCCATTATTTTGCAATTCAGAATTGCACACAATATCTGCATTATCTACAACTATTGGAGAATGTCCAATGTGGCTCTCAATAGCTTCAGTAGGTTTACAATCATCACCACATGTAAATGAATTTTTATCACAAAATGAAGAAACAGCATTGATACTATACAAATTTTGTACCTCACATGAAGTTGTAGATGATCTATTTTCATGTACTACAAGATCAGACTTATTGTCCTTGTTTCTCATAACATTGCATGTGTTTTGCCCTGACTGTAGTTTTCTCTGTCTTAAATAACAGTATTTCCTTTTGTGACCACTGACCAGGTTTTTTACAGTACCAACATTTGAAGAGTTTTCTAAGCCCTTTTTTCTCCTTATACTGCTGGTTTACATTACTTATTGTCCCTTGACTTTTTCTCCTGAAAGTTTTGAATGCTTTCTTTACAGTGTTGTTGCCATAGTATTTCATTGATTAAACTATTTATTTACAAAGGTTTATTAGTCAAAACTCTGTAACTAATGTCAGCATCTGGATATACCCATACAATGAATTTTAGGCAGTAAGCTGGTCAATTATCTCCTCATTCACCCCGGGAAATCCTTTCCGTACATTTCGTTCAACACGACAAACGTATTCTTGAACACTATCCAGTTTTTCCGTAAAAATTTCCCGTAATTTCAATCTACATATCTCAGCAGTTTCTAAATCACAGAAACGATGCTTCAGAGCAGCAAATAGAAGATCTATGTTTTGAATAGTCTCCTGCGGTAAAAGAGAAATGTACTCTAAAGCTTTGCCTCTCAAAGAAATTATCATATTAAAACAAATATCTTCAGTTGACCAGTTATACCTCTTTGCCAACAGAGAGAATTGCATCCAAAATCCCTCAAACAAACTGGTACCATCAAACTCTATAGGAGTACGTTGCTCATACAAATCATAATATTCCATTCTGACAATGTTTGTATATAGCTATTGTTTTCAAAACATAATACATAGAACACGCAAATTGCGCACTTTAGATTCAATTTTATCTTCAGTGCATGCATAAATGTTGTGAATTATACACTTTGGATATCAGTTATCCTTAGTGCTCAGCATTGTTCAAAACTCCGGTTTCTTATGGTATAATACTTGTTACCTCCATCTTCACAGAGACTGAACTCCTCCCTCCTTCAAACAATATCGATCCAATGCAAAAATGATAAAACGAAACACAAACAGTTCTTAGCATAGATACGTTTCTATTTGCTGCCACCAGTGAAGTGAAAATAGGTAAAGTTTATATCCAAAATTCATAGTCCATAGTCGATCGGTCGTAAACAGTGAACATCCTATATAAAAATATCATTATCCCCTCGCCCAACGGAGTCCGGAGGGGATACAGTATCTCGCCCGTCCGTCCGTTCGTCCTACCTCAGGTTAAAGTTTGCGTTAAGGTTCATATCTGACAAACTAGATGTGGCACATCAATCATCTGAGGTCAGTGGATGCGTCTTGGAGAGTGATGCTACGTCAGATGATAATTGGGTTACTCTGACCTACATTTCACGCTTCAATGACTCAGGTTAAAGTTTGCTTTAAGGTTCATATCTGACAAACAACATGTGGCACATCAATCATCTGAGGTCAGTGGATGCGCCTGAAGAGTGATGCTGCTTCAGATGATAATTGGGTTACTCTGACCTACATTTCACGCTTAAATGACTCAGGTTAAAGTTTGCATTAAGGTTCATATTGGAGAAACTACATGTTGCACATCAATCACCTTTGGTCAGTGGATGCATCTTTGAGAGTGATGCAGCTTCAGATGATAATTGTGTCACTTTGACCTATATTTTACACTTGACTGACTTGGATTTAAGTTTTCATTAATGTTTATATCTGAGATACTACATGTTATAAATCAATGATCTTAATGTTCAGTGGATGTACCTTCAACATTCATACATCTTGAGATTATTTCTTGGCAGCGGGCGAGGGGATTAGCTGTCGTTTGCGACTGCTCCCACTTCTAGTTTAATCTTCATTCATTCCATTATACAGGTTATAGCAACACAACAACAAGAACATAACATCCACACAGCTCAAAGTTCTATCATAACATTCAAAAACAATAGTATGACATCATAAACAATTACATCAAATTATGGGAAGTAAAGCAACATCAGAATGCATAAAAAAGGTAACAAGAAGGTATTGAAGATCTTATGGTGGCTTTGAGTTGTTATTGCTCCCCTTAGGGTCGTTGTCTCTTTGACACATTCCCTGTTTCCCTTCTTTTTCTTATTATAGGAAAAATACAGATTTACAACAGTCTTCAAACAAACTGATTATTTTTCAGCAATGCTGAGTTTAAATGGCATTCCTAGCAACTATTTTATATCACAAAACTCATTTTGCAAATAAAAATAACCATTAATTGGTGCTTCAATCATTATTTGCTTGAAATTTTACAAAATATTTTCTCTCATACATACCATACTAACAAATATAAAATTATTTATTTAGACAGTACCAACCTCTAAGTATGAAATTACAAAGACATAGAATAATTCCTACATCATGAGCAAATCATCAAAAGAAAAATACATCATAAGCAATTGCTCTTGCAATTTAGAACATACCATATGAATATAGGAATACAAAATGTTGCTGGAACATCACAGTTTGGTTAAATAGATGAATCAAGTTGAAAGTGGAGATGTGTATAGATTTAACTCAGCACATGTCATTCTGTGAAATCTCCCACAGGGATATATAACAAAGGGGTGATCAAAGAAAAAATACTGTAAAATGACTACATTAACCAAATCTATCTGAGGAAAACACATGGCATGGTTAAAAAAAAGGTGGATGAAAAATTTCCAGTTTTCAGACCCAATCTCCAGCTAAAAAATTTCAAATCTCCAGTTTTCAGTTGACAGGTTTATCACATGTATGCGGATGTGCGTGGCTGATGGGTACCTTCTTTTTTATACATATCAGGTGGTTTTTTATATGGTATGATTTGATATTTGGTCCATCACTTATCTACCTCTTGTTTGGTGAGCTGACTTTTTCGGGATTGAATTTTTTGCTACTTAACCGAATGTGCATGAACATAACTTGAAATAACCGTAACTAGAAAATTATAATTGCAATTCTAATATTATGCTCTTCTTTCACTTGGGAAACAAAGCTTTGTTCTAATTCCAACAATAAAAAATATTTTTTGGCACATGCGTATATTTTACAAAAGGACATTTGTAATTGACAGTTTCAAATTTTATTCACTAAATGTTATTATCAAAATCACCATCTCTTTTAATTACTGAACCCCTCATAATGCCAATTTACACACACCATCTGAATACACAGTAGTCTAATGTGACGCTCTTAATTCTTTTGCATTTGTAAACAAACCTATGCTCTAGACTCAATATGCACTTGTATGCACATATTGTATAACATTAAATAATCTTTTATGTACACCCTGCATATTTCATTTATTGCATTTTTTGTGCAAAATAAACTTTTAAATAATGAATCAGCCAAAAAGCTTTCTCTATGTCAATTTATGTGTTATTGAATGTAGTTTTCCAACATATTTCATTTCTAGTGTCAAACCCAATATTGCCCTCTAAGAGACAGGGTTGGCAAAAAAGCGGGAAATACTCATATTTCCCAGGACTGTGGGAAATACTGGGAATTCCAGGGAAATAGTGGGAATTCCTGTACAATACTGGGAAATATACTGTCAAATGATATGACTCCATAACTTTGTAGTGAAAAGTGCTGCAAATGGATCAGATATGTCTTAATGGGATCATGCTAAGGCAATGTCATTTTCTTCCATATGACTATACCAAATAGGTAAAACAATAAATGTCTTCCCATTTTCACTATTAAACATCAGCTGCATTCAATGGTAATCATTATACGATGTAATACCTTTAATGCAGTTGATTTGTCAACAAAAATTAAATTCATTAAGGTCCTAGTAATCATCATTGTTATTTAAATTAACAACTAATATTGTGTCAAATGTGAGAGTAATAATTACTAAATCAACATAAATGTCAATGATGGGCTTGGGTATGCTTATTTTTTCAAAAAAGATAACAAATTGATTGCAAAAGAAAAAATGAAAGGATATGGAGTGAATGTACATGTGACAAAAATGCATAACTTCACCACTAACTAAATTTTAAAATAATATGAAAAATACACACATTTGTTTTTTTAAATTAAAAATGAATCAAAAGTATTTCAAAGACAATTTAAAAAGGAAATGAAAATTTGAAAGTAAATTCAAACAAATGATAAGGAGTATTTTTCTGTCAGGAGCGTTTTAATGGAGTCATTTTTTTCATATTCCCCACTTTTTGAAAATTAGCAGTATTTCCCAGGACGGGAATTACCGCCACTGGTATTTCCCGGCCAACCCTGCTAAGAGATGCTTCAAATTTTCAAAACGCTTGTTTAATATATTAAACTCGAAATAGATTATTGCAATTGGGTTCCAGAGGAATTAGAACATTTGACACCTTATTGCTCGGTATAAAATACTGACAAAGGTATGACCATGTTCTAGAGCCCGCTTGCAACAATCTATTTCTGAAATAATTTGTCAGGAAATGGTTAAATATAGAATTTAAAACATCCAAATGTCGGTGCTAGGCAAATCTGTATTGACCGTGTAGTGTCAAAGTTGTATATAGTCGGCTTTTGATTCCTGTTTTTTGGAATTTATTCTTTTCCTTCTAATTAATTGAAAAATACCAACATATTATTATGTGGTAAAATATAACATTGAACAGTCTGGAAACCCCCTAATTTAATGTGAAAAACATAAAAATCCAGGAGCTTTAGCGGTCCCCATACCCCTTGCCGTAATTATGCCCCACTTTGAAAATCCTAGGCCCGCCCCTGATCTGGTTAAATAGGGAACTTACTGCCACAAACATGGCATATGCAACCCCATTTATAGGCTTGTTTTCACAAATCCAATCATTGACGTTACAAAATAATTTTTTGGTTGGTGAAATTGTATTTCAATAATAAATGGCATTTTATAGTTATTGGACAGAATTTTATTTTTATGCCCCGCCACGAAGTGGCAGGGGCATATAGATTTACCATTGTCCATCAGTACGTACGTACATATGTCCGTCCGAATGTTAAGTTTTGCGTTTAGGTCCATATACTAATGCAGTCCATCCCTACGTACATGCGTTTGTAATGCTCCCCCGACAGCTCTGGAACTATAAGCACCATATATACTAGAGTATGATCAGAAGTAGCGCACTGTGGATTCGGAATTTAGGTCAAATGCCCTAGGGGCAAATTATGGGCGAAAACGAATTTTCGCGATATCCAATATTTGAAGAAATTTCTAAGGCCATTTAGGCTAGAAAGTTGAAACTCGGATATGAACTCACATATTTATGATATTATGTAGCAACTTCACAGAGGGTGTCGGAATTTTGGTATGACCCCTCAGGGCATGACCTCTAGGGGGTCCAAAATATGAAAAAATCGATTCCGCTGGAACTCCTCTTACACCTTAAATCGCAGAAACCTTGTAATAAGGGTTTAAGAAACACTATAAAAGTTGTCTGTGCCGAAGGTTTCGAAATTTTGAAATTTACCTCCGGGGCGAAAAAATGAGCGAATTTGTAAATGAGATATCCAGTAATAAGCGAAATCTTCTGAAGTGTTCATGTTTGGAAGCTGAAACTTTGTATGCAAGTTCCATTATATGCATCTCATTAACTGATGATAGCGGACTTTTGGTATGACCCCTGGGGGCATGCCCTTAAGGGTCCAAAAATGTAAAACAATCGGTACTCATCAGAACGACTGGAACTTTATGTATAATTTTGATTTTGTGGTTTATATTTTCATGAGGAATTATTGGAATTTTTTTGATGCCCTATAGTTTCAGGGATGATTTTCAATAGTCAGATTGCAAAAATCTTTGATTCTAATTTTGGTAAATTTCCTGAATCTCTCAAAGACCAATTACTTTTTGGAATTTTACCTAGCAACCATATCTTTTTTGATGCCCTATAGTTTCAGTGATGATTTTCAATAGTCGGATTGCAAAAATCTTTGATTCTAATTTTGGTAAATTTCTTGAAACTCTCAAAGGCCTACTTTTTTGGAATTCTACCTAGCAACCATATCTTTTTCAATTATTTAGAGTTATAATGATGAATTTAAAACTGTCAGGTTGCAAGAATCTTTGATTCTGATTTTGGTAAATTTCCTGAAACTCTCAAAGACAAATTATTTTTTGGAATTTTACCTAGCAACCATATCTTTTTTGATGCCCTATAGTTTCAGTGATGATTTTCAATAGTCAGATTGCAAAAATCTTTGATTCTAATTTTGGAAAATTTCCTGAAACTCTCAAAGACCTACTATTTTTTGGAATTCTACCTAGCAACCATATCTTTTTCAATTCCTTAGAGTAGTGAAGATCATTTTCAATAACCAGAATGTAAAATAAAAACTGATTCTAATTTTGGTACAATTTCTGAAACTCTCAAAGACCAATTACTTTTTGGAATTTTACCTAGCAACCATATCTTTTTTGATGCCTTATCTTTTTCAATTTCTTACAGTAAAAATGGTGATTTTCAACAGTCAGGTTGCAAAAATCTTTGATTCTAATTTGGTAAATTTTCTAAAATTCTCAGAAACCTGTACTTTTTGTCTCGCCCGCGACGAAAGTCGCGGAAAGCGAGACATAGGCGTGCAAAGTATGACGGCGACGGCTGTGATGATGACGGCGTAAACTCAAGTTATTTCATAGAACCTTTTGATGTAGGATCCTTATATTGGGTCCATAGGTAGCTTACGACAAACCCTATCTGTCGGACCCAAAATCATGTGACCTTGACCTATATTTCGCGGTCCAGTGACCAAGTTTTTTTTTATTAAGTCCATTTCTCAATAACTACAAGCTAGAAGTCAATGATATTTGGTATAAAGCTTGGTCTTGGTTAGTACATGTCAGTCTGCCATATGGCTTTTGACCTTGACCTCAATTTCACGGTCCAGTGACCGGGTTAAGTTTTTTTTGCTTAAGTCTGTTTCTGTAAGTTGTACGGTAATAATATTTGGCTTGTAGGTTGCTCTTTAGTAGTAAATGACCGTTTTTGCGACAAGCAGGGACGGGCGAGACATCTATTAGGGTCCACTCTTGTTGAAATTCTACCTAGCAACCATATCTTTTTGGTGTTTTACAATAACAATGATTGTATCAACAGAAAGAAATTTAGTTTAAAAAACACTTGTCTTTTTTTACAAGGGGAGGGGGTCCAAAAAGGGGTAGCGGGGGGATCGCAATCTTTGATTGGCTGTTTTTCATATTATTTTGAAAATATTACATCAGTACATGCACCTTGATTATTACTACCAGATTCACTAACAATTAGGGATGCATGACCTACATTTTACGCTTGAGTGACTTTTGTTAAATTTTGCATTAAGGTCCATTTCTCAACAACTACGCATTATGCCAATATGATGTTTAATCAAATTAATTTTCTTGATGAGTACTACCCAAAACATTGACAGTTAGGTAGCTTTGACCTATATTTTACGCTTGAGTGACTTTTATCAAATTTTGCGTTAAGGTCCATTTCTCAACAACTACACATTATGCCAATATGATGTTTAATCAAATTAATTGTCTTGATGAGTACTACCCAAAACATTGACAGTTAGGTTTCTTTGACCTATATTTCACGCTTGAGTGACTTTTATCAAATTTTGCTTCTCAACAACTACACATTATACCAATATGATGTTTCATCAAATTAATTGCCTTGATGAGTACTACACAAAACATTGACAGTAAGGTGGTTTTGACCTATATTTTACGCTTGAATGACTTTTGTTAAATTTTGCATTTAAATTTGTTTGTCATACACTTAACATGCTATCCCAATGTTGTTGCATCAAAATAAATCAACTTGATAAGTACTATCCAAATCGAGGCCAATTAAGTGTCTTTGAGCTACATTTTATGCTTGAATGACTTTTGGTGAATTTTGTGTTTTATGTACTTTTCTCAACAACTACACAACATATTATTATGATGTTTCTTGAAACTACTCATCTTTGTGAAAACTACCCAATTTTTTGACAATTTTTTTACCTTGACTTCCATTTTATGCTTGAATGACTTAGTTAAATTTTTGCATTAGGCCCATTTCAAACAGCTAGATGTTTAATTGGTGAATACTACATAATTCAAGGATAATTCTATAACCTGACCAATATTTAATGTTTAAAAGATTTTAGTATGGTATTTTCATTACTATCCAATTATTCAACAAAAGTTTATTGAACAATCATCTGTAATGGTACTTCCTGATGATTCATTGATCGGGAACTAATTTTTATGCTGATTGACTTGCGTTATCTATTGTCATAAATTTGTCGGCGGGGCATCTGTGTCTTATAGACACATTCTCTAGTTTTAAAAAATATCTTATTACATACTAGTCCAGTAGTATATTTTTGGATCTGTAAAATGTAATAAATAAACATGATAAACTGGTTACCTGAAGGTTTTCGTATTTTTTCTGCCAATTTGGAATAACTTTTTCTAAATTTCCTCTGAATAATTAGAAATGTGTATTTCAAATATTAGGAAATAGTGAAAAGTTTGAATGCTACACAAATACGTCAATAAGGCCAAATAAAAATAATATCAAATTTTCTTGTATATCCTGTTAAACTGTAAAATGTCTTCAATTCAGATCAAAAGAAATAATCAAATTGCCATTGAAAACATTTCCATAGGAGTTAATGGAAAGTGACATTTTTATGACCTTAATTAAAAGGAAAATTCGCAAAAAAAATAAAAATTCAATATTTTATTCCTCATATCTTAGTTAGCACATAAATATATGTAATACTGTTCAATTGTCTCGGATAACTGTACAAGACTGAATTCATTGTGAGCAAATACCGGTGTATCAACCGCCATATTGTCGTCTTGTCAACTTAAAAAGTCACGTGATTCCTAAAGACCACAAAATACCAAAACTCGATAAGCCTGTGAAAAAACAGCAAGTACATAAATGTACATAACTCTGATCTGTCCAACTTTAACGATTTGTAATTAATTCTATAAAAAAAATGAAAATTTGCAGCAATTTCTTTTAAATATATCATTAAATTGATAATATATCCAGAACTTTTACGAAGTTCCCGTGTTCACAAATCAACAGAAAACATTGTAGAAATTAAGATTCATATGGACAAGAAGTATTCATAGCTATGCAGGCGTGTACACACCATATTGTGTATTAACTGTTTATTGAGATGACAGGTGTCAGACCCATCCGACCACTTCTATACCTGTATTAATCACTTGATCTTACCTGGAAAAAGTGACGATCCCCGTTGATACCACCTACTGTGTACACAATCAACTCTGCACGCAAACACCTTATGCATTGAAACGGTATGAGACTCATAACTTAGACCTATTATTTACGTACCTATAGTTATACATACAAACAGTAGAAACTCCAGATAGAAACTTCTATCTTTTTTTCTTGAAACCGATTGCAGTTGAATGTACACTGGATCTACATTTTTATGTCATGCTATATTGTTGAGCAGGAGACGGCTCGTTTTGTGCAGAAAATGAAATTGATGCAAATTATTTAAAAAAAAAACCAACGTGCAAGCCAAATCTGATGTAGGGGCATTTTATTTATCGTATTTTCATGCACAGTATATCACCTTCTATATAACTGTAAAGTTTTAAGGTATAATATGCTGGATCGTTGCAACTCACAGATGTATAAAATCATAGAGAGAGTCAATTTTAGTAATGAAACAATCAAAAAGGGCATAAACTCGATCATATTATAAAAGTTAATTTCATCAACTCTGCATGCTCAGAGTCTTATTATTGTGTTCGAATCACATAAAACCCATGCATATGGTATTGAAATAAGACTATGAAGTGCAATAAAAAGTGTCATAAAATGTACAAATACTAACTTAAGTTTACTGAACATTGGCGGATACAAGGGGGTGGGGGTCCGGTGGTTGGAACCCCCTTTTTTGGACAATCGTGTATATTTTAATGAATTTCCTGATTTTTTACAAAGAAATACCCCAAAAATATTCGCGCCTCGCTCCCCTCGGCGAAATTTTCTATCACTTCTAAATTGGAACCCCCCTTTTAAAATTCCCTGGATCCGCGCCTGCTGATCACAGCCTAATCTCTGTGGATTACAGTATACCACTACTGTCTGTATAACAATTTCGGCATTATAAGTATATATTTTTTTCATACAACTTGAACCCATGACACATAAGCATTTTAAAGTATCACTTGTTATTGTAAAATGTTGAAGACATTACAAAGACATTACGAGAATCAACCTCTTAGCGTTATTTTTTTATACATAAGCTGGGACTAATATCATAGATCATCATATTTGTCCTAGACAGTACTAAACCGAAGTTTGAGCACAGTCGGACTCAGCTACTGAAAAGGGGTGCAGAAAAAAAGGGTCTAGGCTAATTTGTCATATTTTATCAAACTTCTGCACGAAATACAAACAATTTTAACACCGGATACAATCTCTTCAGATCCTCCAGTTGTGTCCCGGTGAACGACACTTTTAACATTGAGTGAGAAACGTATATCATGAATGAACTGCATCTGTCTTTTAAATTTTATCTATTTAATATCAGTGAAGTATTTTGTATCGTGTTATAAGCGACTTTAAAAAAAATAGGCGTGTGCCTTTTCTACCTGTAATTAGTGCAGCACACGCCACATTTACCTGTAGGGCATGACACAGGTAAAATTTGACAAGGGACATGATTCTGTATATTTGGTTGTTAATTAACCTCTGATGATTACATCACTACAAAGGTATTAACTTTTCAACACTGAAACACAGAAGCATGCGGCGTGTGTGTGCACACATTTATTACTAGATTGTTTTGAGGATCATTATAGAAAATTAATGGTTTTTTTGTTATTTTGAACTGCTTTTCTGGCAACTTTTTGCATCGATTTAAAACATCAACAGCCAATTTTATTTGACAGTAAATTTGGAATTTAGTTATTCTACGAAGGAGTTCGAAACAGGATTTAAACAAAAGGGTAACACGTTTGCCCTTGTTTTTCTGCAGTAATTAGTTATTTCATGATCTCACCCGAGCGCTTTAAATAACGATAAAAACAGTGATATTATTGTTTTATGATTGACCGAGATCTAGCCAAGTGACGTCACTCAGCTAAAACTTCTAGTAGAAATGAATAATAAATATCGTTTTTCTCCTATACCAGTTTTTACTTAAAACTTGGTCACAATGTTACTTAGAGTAAATTAAGGTCTTATTCAAAATTTAGTGAATTTTCCCTATAATGATTATGATTTTTTGCCAACCAAAAGAGTCCACAGGCAAAAATTTTGATGTTGTGACATCAAGGCAAATAAGCCTATAAAGGGAAAAATCAAATAAAAACTGCAAAATATGATTATTAAGAGGATTGAAATTCTGATAATTCTTGTCAGATAACTGTTAAGTTAAGAGAAATATTTAGCATACTTGAAATCTCAATATAATTAAGATGATGGAAATTTGGATATTTTTTGTCTGATAACCATGAAATGTTCCAGAGATTATTGAGAACAAATTATTTAAAGCCTAATAGCATAAAAAAAATATCATTGATAAAAATCTTTAAATATTCCCGGAATCCTAACTTTTTAGATAGAAAAAAGAAGGGAAACGGGGAATGTGTCAAAGAGACAACGACCCAAAGGGGAATAATAACAACTCAAAGCCACCATAAGATCTTCAATGAACAGTGAGAAAACCCCACACCCAATTGGGAAAGAAGTTCAGATAAAAAGGGTTGAGTTCCATGCCTGCCAACTTTTGAAAATCACCATGGGGGTTTTGATGCTTGTCAAATAAGTAAACTCCTTATAAGTTGGCTATAGGGGGTCTTAATTTATGGTATTCTTTTGTTGTTTATAGTGTTTATGTGTGTCATCATTACATTGAACTCTTCCTTAGTTGTTTAACTGTCTTCAAGTATCTTTTATTTGGAATTTCAACTTTTGATTTTTGGAGACTCCCTTGGGGTTTCCCTCAAAAAACCCAAGAAAGCGGGAAGGTTGGCAGGCCTGGAGTTCCCTTTCTCCACATAGCCTGTCTCAAGCCATGATGAAAAAAGGAGGTGGGTTTGGCATGGGTTAGCACTCCTGGCCTGTAAAAACCTTAACCACTAAAGAAACATCAACACAATCAACAATAATTCAACAAGAATATAATAAAAAATTTCAAAGACATTACAAAATACAAAGCGAAAGACCATTGAATGATTTTGACAATTAACTAAAGATTGCAAATATGCTTTGAATTGAATTAATTTTGTATATTCAGACAATTTTTGTCTACACATAATTCCACCAAAGTCCAATCTATATACTCAGACTACATTCTTGATAACAATAACACTTACAGCTTCAATTAATTGGCGTTATACACAATGACAAGCAAAATTCATAATTGCTTGAAATATGAATACAGTTGCCACATTATCGAAGTTCAAAGAAGACACAACTTTTAATTGTGTTCAATATTTCTGATACATTTGGTTTGAAAGTGAAAATGAAGCAGAAAATGATGCAGGAAAGAACAGATAATACTTTCAATAATTATTGCTATGTCTATGAGCCCCCACCCCCATCCAACCTGTACATAAAAAAGGTAATTAAAACACTGTTAATACTGTACAATATCCATTATTTGTTATACAATGACAGAAAATATTAAAATATTGGTTACATATTATTACAGACAAACCTAGTGTTATTTATGACGTATATTTGTTGTTATATAATGATGCGAACTGTGGAAAAACTAACTGGGTTTCGACAGTGCGGGATTTATTATTCGATCTTGGATTTAACTTCATATGGGACTTACAAGATGCAGCTAACATATCGTTAGATACTATCAAGCAGAGAATTTTTTATCAATATCTTCAACAATGGAGGTTTTCCTTAAACGAAAGTGAGAAATTATGCGTATATCAAAACATTAAAATCGAATTTCGTATGGAAATTATTTAAACTTTTTTAGTGATGTCAATATTTTGTCTAAACTACGAAGTGGAACTCTCAAAATTAACATTGAGTTAGGTCGTTTTAACAACATACCAAGAGAGCAGCGTTTGTGTGTTTGTTGTAATATGCAAGTGATCAAAAATGAATATCATTTTTTGCTGGTATGTCTAGCCTACAGAGTTGTCAGAAACAAATTTTTACCCTGATATTATTGTGCTTGGCCGAATATACATAAATTTGAAGGTATTTTGAAATCCTCAAACAAATGGTTTATATTAAGATTATGTAATTATTTGAGGTCTGCATGGAAAATTAGAAATTTTATTATTACTTAATTCAATATAACTCCTTTACTTTTGTTCTCTGGTGTCAGTCATTGTGTCATAAATATGTATATGTATTATATATTGCTATAGCATGTTTATATGCTTTTTGCAAATAAAGTCATTCATTCATTCATTCATTCAATAGTTATCTGATTTTAAAGCATTTTGAAATTATAAATATTGGAGATGAACAGTGCTAATGAGATTACTAAATCCTATGTGTCTGATAAACTGTTGTGTGATATTTATAAATGAGTACAGGTGATGTTGAAATCATATATTAGTACAAAATGTATTGCACAACAGAGTTTTATATTGTGTAGTGATTTTGTACAAGTTATAACTTTTACAGAAATATGGTACAAATTGAGCTGACATCCACACCTACTTGATATTATTAAAGCCTAAAAATTTTCTGCAACAGATTTAAAAAAAAAATTGTTCTAAGAAATTCAAGCCTTAGACTTGTGTATTTCACAATATTCCAAAACAAACATCAAGTAATTAGAGTAAAACAAGGTTGCAAACTTCACTATGCTTATCTTAGAAAAAAAAGCTTGTTTTATGTTAAATGCACTTATTTTTAAGTCATGGTGATACAGTTGAATTGACTTAGGTTACTTAGGTTATGTTAAATACACTGTAGATTTGTTTGAAACATAGAATTAGTTGTCAAAGTTCTTGATCAAATGAAGGTACTGTCAATTTTTGATAACTTGTACAAAATTTCTGTATATGTTGTAACTTGTACAAAATTACACCTTGTACACAACATATATATTGTATTAAGTGTACTTGATATAAATATCCTTGCATTTGCACACATTAATTGCTGCATTTACACACATTCATTAATGGTCTTCAGTAAAAGATATAATGGCCTATTAAGATTTTCAGTTTTGATAAAGTTGTATGTCCTTGAAAATGTAGATTTTATGTACACTTATATAAATCTCTATTATATTTCTGTACTTTGAAATTAATGATGTAAATATATACACTGTTTTTGCTATATTGACATTGGTGCAGTTCCTTTTGGGCCTCTTGTTTAATTTTACACAAGTAAAGTTTATCTCATTCAATCTTCAAACATTTCAGCATCGTTTAAATGGAAAGTTATTTATTTATAGATAAAAAGGAGGAGAGGGGTAATAGAAGAAATCTTGCAGAGAGACAACCAGATGACAATGTTCCTCGAGGGGCACGACAGCGTCTTCGACCAAGGGGGAGGCGCATGAATGTAAACAGGGGTGATGATTCAGGTATCTACATATGTTAACATATACACATATATCTTGAAGCCGGAGGTAAAAATGAATTGAAACAATATAGATAAAACTTTTAGAATTTCAAATCCTATATTGAATAAAGCTGTTTATGCGAGAAAAAATTGTAGGTTATCTCCCTTTACCATATTAGTTAAATATGGTCAAAGTGGAGATAATTTTTATTTCAATATCAAAAGGAGCTAGTGATATTATTTTATACTTATTAAAATTAGCTTTACTTTGGCCATATTTTACTTACTTGGTACAGGGAGATAACTGTTAATTGTTTCTCATTTGAGCTGTAATTCTTAAATACAGAACTAAGTAGTCAGAATAATGTTATCATATTCTAACAAGTTTTAACAAACAATAAATAACATTACAAAAAGCAGGCATAAATAATTTTTCTGGTTCAGTTATGAGTAAAGGATTAAAAAAAGTATGATTGAAAGCATTTATTTAACATTTAGTGTTAGACTTAATTGTTTCATTTCAGATGAAAATTTTGATGATGAAGAAGAGGATCCTTTTGGAAATACAGAAGGAAAAATAGGAGCAAAAAAGCTCAGAAAATTACAAGAGAAGGCAGAGAGAAAAGCACAGAGACTGGTATAATACATAATAAATTGATTTTTGTGGAACGTTTTACATGTACATTGTACATGTATATCCAAATGTTACTTCAAAAAGAACTTTTTAGCTCACCTGGCCTAAAAGGCCATGTGAGCTATTACCATCACTTGGCGTCCGTTTGCGTCCGTCGTCGGTCCGTTCGTTGTAAACTTTTTCAAAAATCTTCTCCTCTGAAACCACTAGGCCAATTTAAACCAAACTTGGTCTGAATCATTACCAGGGTATCTAGATTCAAAATTGTGTTTGATTAGTCCGAGGACCAAACAACATGGCTACCATTACTAAAAATAGCACATAGGGGTAAATTGCTGTTTTTGGCAAATAACTCGAAAACTGTTACAGATATCAAAAATCTGACTGTAGTAAAAGTGATCAGCATGGCTAGATCTACCTGCCCAGCAGTTTTGAAGAAAATCTGATAACCAGTTTTGGAGGTATTGCCCTTTTTCCAGAAATTTTCAAAATTTTAATAATTTTTATATATCAAAGAAGCTATAGCAGATAGAGGTCAACTTTAAATTGCAAAAATGTTCAGCATATCACGATCTACCCACCCAGAAATTTTGGAGAAAATCCAAAAACCCTTATAGGAGTTATTGCCCTTTTTCACAGAATTTTCAAAATTTTCATATTTTTCGTCTTTTATTTCCAAAACTATAGAAGATGAAGGTTAAGTGTGAATTGATAAAATGTTTGCCATGCTGTGCTGACTCCAAAAGTGGTGTTGAAAATCGTTCTTGACTGCCATTTTCAAATTGGCTGCCAAAAAAAAGAGGGAAAATTCAACATTGTTCAATTTCAATAAAATTTGGTTTCCAAATAGATACTGATGTTGCGACTTCAAAACCAGTGTTGAAAATTGTTTGTTGACCGCCATTTGCAAAACAGCCGCCAAGAAAGGCGGGAAAAATCAACGTTGTCTGATTTCAATGAAATTTGGTTTCCAAATAGGTATTGATGTCACAACTTCAAAACCGATGTAAAAAATTGTTCGTTGAACGCCATTTTCAANGAAAATTTTGATGATGAAGAAGAGGATCCTTTTGGAAATACAGAAGGAAAAATAGGAGCAAAAAAGCTCAGAAAATTACAAGAGAAGGCAGAGAGAAAAGCACAGAGACTGGTATAATACATAAAAAATTGATTTTTGTGGAACGTTTTACATGTACATTGTATATCTTATCATTAGGATTCAAATGTTACTTCAAAAAGAAATTTTTAGCTCACCTGGCCTAAAAGGCCATGTGAGCTATTGCCATCACTTGGCGTCTGTCGGCATCCGTTGTCCGTCCGTTCGTCGTAAACTTTTTAAAAAACCTTCTCCTCTGAAACCACTAGGCCAATTTTAACCAAACTTGGTCTTAATCATTACCAGGGTATCTAGATTCAAAATTGTGTTTGATTAGTCCGAGGACCAAACAACATGGCTGCCATTACTAAAAATAGCACATAGGGGTAAATTGCTGTTTTTGGCAAATAACTCGAAAACCGTTACAGATATAAAAAATCTGACAGGTAGTAAAAGTGATCAGCATGGCAAGATCTACCTGCCCAGCAGTTTTGAAGAAAATCTGATAACCAGTTTTGGAGTTATTGCCCTTTTTCCAGAAATTTTTCAAAATTTTAAAAATTTTTATTTTTTATCAAAGAAGCTATAGCAGATAGAGGTCAACTTTAAATTGCAAAAATGTTCAGCATATCACAATCTACCCACCCTGAAATTTTGGAAAAAATCCAAAAACCCTTGAAGGAGTTATTGCCCTTTTTACACAGAATTTTCAAATTTTCGTCTTTTATTTTCAAAACTAATGAAGATGAAGGTTAAGTGTGAATTGATAAAATGTTTGACATGCTGTGCTGACTCCAAAAGTGGTGTTGAAAATCGTTCTTTGACTGCCATTTTCAAATTGGCTGCCAAAAAAAGAGGGAAAATTCAACATTGTTCAATTTCAATAAAATTTGGTTTCCAAATAGATAATTGATGTTGCGACTTCAAAACCATTTGTTGAAAATTGTTTGTTGACCTCCATTTTCAAAACGGCCGCCAAGAAAGGCTGGAAAAATCAACGTTGTCTGATTTCAATGAAATTTGGTTTCCAAATAGGTATTGATGTTGCAACTTCAAAACCGATGTTAAAAATTGTTGTTGAACGCCATTTTCAAAATGGCTGCCAAAAAAGGCGGGAAAATTCAACATTGTCCCATTTCAATGAAATTGGGTTTCCAAATAGATATTGATGTTGTGACTTCAAAACTGATGTTGAAAATTGTCGTTGCCCGCCATTTACAAAATGATGATTTGACTTTAAAACTGGTGTCGAAAGTGGTCCTTAGCAAGAATGATTTTTGTCAAAAAGGCCAAACAAAGAAATATAGTAAAACATGATCAGACTTTAAATACTGTACAAGTTATTGGTGGTGTTCAAGGTACTAAAGTTTGAGAGACTGAAGTTCAACTGTATAACTTACAGTGTAAGCTTGATTGTCGTATTGTCCAAGATGGCCGCCAGCGGGACCATTGTTTAACATTGGACCCTATGGGGAAAACACGTTCAAAGATTTTCTCCCTTGAAACTTCTAGAAAATGAGACACTTTAACATTGGGTCAATTTGGGCTGCAGTTTATGCCAGTCATGGACCAGGTGAGCTATACAGGCTATTGAGAGCCTCTAGTTTGCAAGTACAGATAGAAATACCAAATGGAAAATAGTACACCCGAGCTTCATAAAGCATGGAGTGATAGCACCCTCACCAAATTAACAAGCATAATATTTTCAGGTGTTGACAGAAAAAGACTATTTTGAGGTGGCATGAAAGAAGTAATTATTAACATTAACAAAAGTATGATTGAGATAATTAGATAATTTACATTTTTGTACTGTTCTACAATTCAATTTAGGCTGAGGAACAAGAAAGAGAGGAAAAGAAAAAGAGAGATGCCCTTCTTGAGAAACAAAGACAAAAAGAAGAAGAAATAAGAAAGGTTCAAGAGGCAGAACTAGTATGTAAATGTATTGAAGTTATTTTGTACAACAGTATTTCCTGGTTCTGAAATAAAAAAAAAGAAAGATGAGGAAAAATAACTAGTATTACAGTATAGCGGGTAATTTTCATGGGGTTCTAATTTTCGCTATATTTGCGAGGTTTCTGGAAGCATGATTTTTACACAATTTTCCATTCACGAAAATTTATGACCACTAAAATTTAACACCCTCTTTGGCGAACAAATTGCCAAATTTGGCACCCCAAAATTACCCGCTATACGGTATGTTTTAATTAGTTTTTTATCCTACCGATGCATACAACAATTGTTGTCAGTGAAATGATGCTGATGTGATCTACTGATTGTTGTCTCATCTGCAACTCATCTGCAACTTGAATGACAAAAAGCAAGACATATACACGCAAAGCATGACTTTGGAACCAGCAGCATAAACTTTATTGAGTATATATCAAGAACCCTGTAATTCTGGAGCATCATTTTGGTCCTGTGGTATAATGCATCAAGTGATGTTGGTTAGACATGAAGAGTGTTGTGACCTTTGAAGTATGGTTAATTGACCATGATAGGTTTTATAATTAGATCAGTTTCTCAATAACCGTAAAGTACTAGGTCAATGATATTTAAAAAAGGTACCAGGTAGGTTTGTCTTTAGTAATACATGAGTGTCTGTCAGAAGTTTGAAGAAATGAAACCTTTTTTCTGGTAATACAGTAACTGAAAGTTTCAATTTTTCACCGGTCTGAATTTCAATTGCATTGAATTTTTCTTTCTGTATCAATCAAGGTAATCAATTTGAGTTATTTAATCAGTTTGAAATAATATGGGTAGGTAATGGATCTGGTCAGCTGAAATGGTGAGTTGTTTTAAAAATGTGTTATATAAGAATGTATAAAATTTGACCTGTAAAGTTAGGGAATTAATATAAATTAGTATCAATAGATCAATTAAAGTCTAGTAAAGTCAAAGTTTATCTGCTGTAAGTTTTGGGAATAGAACAGTTTTTTCAAGATATTTTTAGTTTTAAGTCAAGCCCTGATGGGCAAGACCTGTATAAGGGTTGTCATTTGTTTTTTTTTCTTACAGGCAAAGCAGGAACAACTTAGGAAGGAAGAAGAAGAAAAAAGAGAACATGAAGAATATTTAAAGTTGAAAGAAGCATTTAGTGTGGAGGAAGAAGGCGAAGAAGAGGTAGCCCCAGATCTTACTGTAAGTTAAACTTTGTATTTACACCAGATATAATTGAAAGTTGAAACTTTGTGTCAGCACCTGATTTTACTGTAGTAAGTTAAAACTTTGTGTTTGCACAAGATCTTATTGCAAGTTAAAACTGTGTTAGCACCAGATCTTATAGTATGTTAAACTTTGTGTTTGCACAAAATCTTACTATACGTTAAAACTTTGTCTTACTGTGTGTTAAAACTTTGGGTTCGCTCTAGATCTTACCATAAGTGAAACTTTGTGTTAGCACAAGATCTTAATGTAGATCTTAATTAAGTTAAAAATTTGTAGAAACACCAGATCTTACTTTAAGTTAAACTTTTTGTTTGCACCAGATCTTACAGTAAGTTAAAACTTTGTGGTAGCACCAGATCTTATTGTAAGTTAAACTTTGTGTTAACACCAGATCCAACTGTAAGTTAGACATTTTTAGTAACACCAGATCTTACTAAAAGGTTGGTGTAGCCTCAGAGCTTACAATAAGTTTAACTTTCTGGTAGCACCAGATCTAACTGTAAGTTAAAATTTTGTGTTAGCATAAGAATTTTCTGCATGTTAAAATTTGTGTTAGCACCAGATCTTACTGTAAGTTTATCTTTGTGATAGTGCCAGAACTAACTGCAAGTTAAAACTTATGGTAGCCCCGATCTTGTGGTAAGTTAAATTTTTTGAAAGTACCAGATCTTATAGTAAGTTAAACATTTTGGTTGCCTAGGGTAAGTTAAACTTTCTTGCACTTTATGTCATTTGGATCAACTTTGTAGTAAATGTTCACCTAAATTTATTTTATTTAAATACAAGAAGACTAGTTTTGTCAAGAAATGGTTTTCTCTGAAGATTTCCTTCCTTTTCAATAGCTACTTATATGCTTTAAAATATATGAAATTTTGAATGTTTTCTATTATGTATGTTATGATCAAGAAAATATGATTCATGTGCAAAAATATTCAACCCTGTTTGAATGGATATAACCCAAGGACATTGAATGTTTATGAAACTAGTGGCTTGTATTCTCTTAATAGATCTGAAGCTATTTGTATAATGATATCCCTGATATGTTATTAAGGTACTCTCCTTGTTTTGATTTTGATAATTGAAGAGTTAAATTATTTTTATATACTGATTTCATACTTTTGTTTTTCAGTCACAGTCGTTATTACAAGAATTTATAGACTACATAAAGGTAGGAAATATATTAATGATCTTACTGTCATTGTGATAGGATATACAAAAAATTGCTGTTCTTTACATGCATATTTCTGCTACTTTATGATAGAGATTGATTTTAAAATGTAAATTTGATACCAGCACTTATGAAGTGTATTATGTGTAGAACAGAACTATATATAAATATAAATCGGCAAACAAGTACTGAAGCAAGAAAGAGGAAAGGAAAAAGAAAGGAAATGGGGTAAATGTCAAGGAGACAACATCCCATATCCAGGTTAAAATGACCAAAAAGGAGGATTCTAAAATTATAAATCTAAAATCACGACAATTCATATCCAACACGAATTGAGACAGTATGACAAAGACAAAACAAATAAAACAAAAGAAACAAGAATGCCACATAACTAAAGCACTAGCAGTGTGAACCCCAACAAGGTGCTCTTGAAGGGTAAGCATGATCTGCTTTACGCATGGCACCCGTCACACTGCCAGTGTGAATAGTCTGGTTTTGTCACAGTTGGTGTTAGTCAGTCTTTTAATAAACTCTGGATCTACCCAAAGATATCTATTCTCATTTGTGAAATAGAAACATTGTAACGGTCTGTCAATTAGTGGTGATGACCGTAACTTCTGTAGTGACATTTGCAACAGAAACTGAACATACTCTTGATGTGTAAGTTTTTGAGACAGTAATTTCGCTCTGTTGACAAAATCGCTGTACAAACTACAGGCATGGCAATAGTGTATGAGTTGTGAAATGTACACGCCATATGCCTGCTCAAAAATGGGAAGTTCACTATTGGAAGGTCGAAATAATCTCACTAGTCTTAAAAGTTTTTGTTTTCAGAGTTGTCCAGAGTTGTCAATGTAGAGGTATAGGTCCAAGTATGATGCTGATGATGGTGTATCAGTGGTCTCTTTAATTTCGAGTTCATTTGGGTATATAAGATGAAGGTTATCCTTAAATTGAGGATTGTTCAATGAAAGAACATCATTTATATTACGGAAACTGAAATTAAAAGACTTTGCTAGCTTATTGTCTTTTTTCTGAATTAGCCTGAACCTGGCTTCATAAGAATAATGAAACAAATCTGCTAAAAGGGGCACACAATTAGTACCCATAGGTATCCCTATTGTCTGGTGGAAAACTTGTCCTCCAAATTCTACAAATATGTTATCAATCAAGAATTAAAGCATTGTATACTTTGTATACTTTTTCCGTGAATCAGTGTGATGTTTAACAAAATAGGCCCCATCTTTACCTATCACTAAATATGAATATCTTCTGTCACCCTTTTTAGTATAGAAAGACTGATGTATTAAATCCCTGAGTACTGACTTTAGCTTATCGTGTGGAAGAGTAGTATAGAGAGTAGTTGCAGTGGTTGAGTTCATTTGAAGATGGATATTCTAATAAGTCTTGAGTTTTTAGTTCGCCTCAACGAAGTTGAGGGGGACTTTTGGAGTACCCCCGGCGTCCTCGTCCGCGTCCGTGTCCTCGTTCTTGTCCGCATTTGGGTATATATCTTAGTAACTATACAGTGTAGGGTCATCAAACTTTGCATGCAGGTGCATCTTGGGTTAACTCACAGCCTCCTTGAAAATTAGGTCTCTCTGACCTATATTTTCCGCTTGAGTGGCTTGCATTCAAATTTACATTTTAGTTCATATTTCAGTTACTATACATAGTACAATAATCTTACTGTGCATCTCTGGTGGTAGGTCAGCATCCAGGCTAAATAAGGTCACTTTGACCTATATTTTCCACTTGAGTGACTTACATTCAAGTTTACGTACGAGTATAGATCTCAGTCACATTCAAGTTTACGTCCGCGTTCAGATCTCAGTCACTGTACATGGTAGGATCATCTAACCTTGCACGTGCATGCATCTCTGATGGTAGGTCAGCATCCAGGCAAAATTAGGTCTTTTTGACCTATATTTTCTGCTTGAGTGACTTACATTCAAGTTTACGTCTGAGTTGATATCTCAGTCACTTTACATTGTAGGATCATCTAACCTTGCATGTGCATGCATCTCTGATGGTAGGTCAGCATCCAGGCCAAATTAGGTCACTTTGACCTATATTTTCCGTTTGAATGACTTACATTCAAGTTTACGTCAGAGTTGATATCTCGGTCACTGTACATGGTATGATCATCGAACCTTGTATGTGCATGCATCTCTGATGGTAGGTCAGCATCCAGGCAAAATTGGGTCACTTTGACCTTCATTTTCCGCTTGAGTGACTTACATTCAAGTTCATGTCAGGGATCAGATCTCATGTACTGTACATGGTAGGATCATCTTGCATGTGCATGTGCATGCATCTGTGATGATAGCTCAGCATCNNNTACATTTTACTCATGAATGACTTACATTAATCTATACATCCAAGTTCATGGCTCAGTAACTGTACATTGTTGGTTCAGGTAACCTTGCTAATGCATGCAATTTTGATAGTATGTCGGCATCCAGGCAAAATTTGGTTGCTGCGACAAAGTGCCACAACGAGGCAAACTTTGAAATCATTGATTACCTATGTTTGAGAATCCACATCTGATTCACTCCACTTGTTGAGTATACTTTATCACTATATATCTTTAGGCCATCTTTGACTGCAGTAAGTAATGAAGTTAGGGGCTTATAAGGGGGTTTTGTTTTGCATTTGGCAGACCCTGCAATGTATCTCTGTTTGTAAGGGCATTTATATAATTTAGGTACCCAGAAGATACAAGGTATCACTCAAATTGATACCAAAGGAAGACAATACTGATTTGTGATTGTTTAGTTTGTCCTCCCTTGGTATGGTGGATAGTTTATACATGTTGTGTGTCAGTTATTTTTGTGTTTCTTAATTATCCCCGCACTTTCGAATGAAAGTTCGGGGATATTGTCGTTGGCCCAGTCCGTCCGTCCGTTGGTCCGTCCGTCCGTCCGTCACACATCCTTGCGACGCGAACTCCTCCTACATTTTTGGATTTAGGGTTTTAATTTTGTTATAGAATTGTTGCATATGGTCTGTAGATGCGCAATAAGCTTTCGGATTTTTGATATCTATCTTGATGCAAACAAGAGGCCCCAAGATGTCGATTTGACAAAGACCACAAAATGTGGATTGTGACACATATGGCATGCGACGCAAACTCATCCTACATTTTTGGATTTATGGATTTAATTGTGTTGCAGAATTGTTGCATATAGTCTGTAGATGCGCAATAAGCTTTCAGAATTTTGATTTGGGTTCCAACTTTGGAAAATTTCCTGAAAATGTCAAAGACTGATATTTTTGGACATTTTGGCATATAATCTTAGGTTTTGGCAAGTATTTGGAAAAATATAAATTCTGAAATCTTAGAATTCGAAAATGTGATTCCAATTTTTGGTAAATATCCTGAAAGTCTCAAAGACCACTTATTTTTTGGAATTCTACCTAGCAACCATACTTTAAGCATTTGTTTTGATAAGGTTAATCATTTTCACCAATTGGATTTCAAAAATATTTGATTCCAATTTTGGAAATTTCCTGAAAGTGTCAAAGACCACTTATTTTTTGGAATTCTACCTAGCAACAATACTGTTAGGATTTGTTTCCATTAGGGCAATCATTTTCACCAATTGAATTTCAAAAATACAGTCAACTCCATTTAATTGCATACCTCTTAATAGAATATTTCTCTTAATTGCATACAATTCTGCTGCACAAAACCATTTACTATATGCTTCTATACTATTTATTCCTTTTAATTGCATATTGAATAGTTAAAAAATTCCTGTTAATTGAATAGTTTCTTTTTCAAATCAAGACATCTTTTGTGAAATTTAGCATTAAAAGTATATATTTTTTAGCAAATTATTCTGAAAAAAAACTAATTAAAATGAGATATCTAATTATGAAATGTCAAATAAATTAATAATTTTGTAAAAACAGGCTGTAATCTCAGTGTTTGTTTAATGATTAACTCATCATTTGACTCTTTTCAAGTTTAATTGACATCTTTTTAGAGCAAGATTGAAACTCCTCTTAATAGAATACATGTATTCCTGTTAATTGCATATTTTTTCCTGACAAATAAGGTATTCAATTAACAGGAATCCACTGTATTTGATTCCAATTTTGGTAAATTTCCTGAAAGTGTCAAAGACCACTTATTTTTTGGAATTCTACCTAGCAACACTACTGTTAGGATTTGTTTCCATCGGGGCAATCATTTTCACCTATTGAATTTCAAAAATATTTGATTCAAATTTTGGTAAATTTCTTTAAAGTGTCAAAGACCACTTACTTTTTGGAATTCTACCTAGCAACAATACCGTTAGGATTTGTTTCCATCAGGGCAATCATTTTCACCAATTGAATTTCAAAAATATTTGATTCCAATTTTGGTAAATTTCCTGAAAGTGTCAAAGACCACATATTTTTGGAATTCTACCTAGCAACCAAACTGACAGGATTTGTTTTCATTAGGGCACTCATTTTCACCAATTGAATTTAAAAAATATTTGATTCCAATTTTGGTAAATTTCCTGAAAGTGTCAAAGACCACGGATTTTTTGGAATTCTACCTAGCAACCATGCTGTTAGGGTTTGTTTCCATTA
>MJUU01025095.1:67369-83627 GCA_002080025.1 Modiolus philippinarum
ATGCATGCATCTCTGATGGTAGGTCAGCATCCAGGCAAAATTGGGTCACTTTGACCTTCATTTTCCGCTTGAGTGACTTACATTCAAGTTCATGTCAGGGATCAGATCTCATGTACTGTACATGGTAGGATCATCTTGCATGTGCATGTGCATGCATCTGTGATGATAGCTCGGCATCTAGACAAAATTAGGTCACTTAAACCTACATTTTACTCATGAATGACTTACATTAATCTATACATCCAAGTTCATGGCTCAGTAACTGTACATTGTTGGTTCAGGTAACCTTGCTAATGCTTGCAATTTTGATAGTATGTCGGCATCCAGGCAAAATTTGGTTGCTGCGACAAAGTGCCACAACAAGGCGAACTTTGTAATCATTGATTACCTATGTTTGAGAATCCACATCTGATTCACTCCACTTGTTGAGTATACTTTATCACTATATATCTTTAGGCCATCTTTGACTGCAGTAAGTAATGAAGTTAGGGGCTTAAAAGGGGGTTTTGTTGTGCATTTGGCAGACCCTGCAATGTATCTCTGTTTTTAAGGGCATTTATATAATTTAGGTACCCAGAAGATACAAGGTATCACTCAAATTGATAGGAAAGGAAGACAATATTGATTTGTGATTGTTTAGTTTGTCCTCCCTTGGTATGGTGGATAGTTTATACATGTTGTGTGTCAGTTATTTTTGTGTTTCTTAATTATCCCCGTACTTTCGAATGAAAGTTCGGGGATATTGTCGTTGGCCCAGTCCGTCTGTCCGTTTGTCCGTCTGTCCGTCCGTCTGTCACACATCCTTGCGACGCAAACTCCTCCTACATTTTTGGATTTAGGGTTTTAATTTTGTTATAGAACTGTTGCATACTAGTATATGCTGCAGATGCGCAATAAGCTTTCGGATTTTTGATATTGGTCTCTGTGCAAACAAGAGGCCCCAAGATGTCCATTTTGACACATGTGGCATGCGACGTGAACTCCTCCTACATTTTTGGATTTAGGGTTTTAATTATCCCCGCACTTTCGGATGAAAGTTCGGGGATATTGTCGTTGGCCTCGTCCGTCCGTCCGTCCGTCACACATCCTTGCGACGCGAACTCTTCATACATTTTTGGATTTAGGGTTTTAATTATCCCTGCACTTTCGAATGAAAGTTAGGGGATATTTTCGTTGGCCTCGTCCGTCCGTCCGTCTGTCCATCCGTCCGTCCGTCCGTCCGTCCGTCCATCTGTCTGTCTGTCTGTCTGTCCGTCCGTCTGTCACACATCCTTGCGACGCGAACTCCTCCTACATTTTTGGATTTAGGGTTTTAATTTTGTTATAGAACTGTTGCATATATGCTGCAGATGTGCAATAAGCTTTCGGATTTTTGATATTGGTCTTGGTGCAAACAAGAGGCCCCAAGATGTCCATTTTGACACATGTGGCATGCGACGCGAATTCCTCCTACATTTTTGGATTTAGGGTTTTAATTTTGTTGTAGAATTGTTGCATATGGTCTGTAGATGCACTATAAGCTTTTGGATTTTTGATATCTATCTTGATGCAAACAAGAGGCCCCAAGATGTCAATTTGACAAAGACCACAAAATGTGGATTGTGACACATATGGCATGCGACGAAAACTCATCCTACATTTCTGGATTTATGGATTAAATTTTGTTGCAGAATTGTTGCATATAGTCTGTAGATGCGCAATAAGCTTTCAGAATTTTGATTCCGGTTCCAACTTTGGTAAATTTCCTGAAAATGTCAAAGACTGATATTTTTGGACATTTTGGCATATAATCTTATATTTTGGCAAGTATTAGGAAAAAATAAAAATTCTGAAATCTTAGAATTCGAAAATGTGATTCCAATTTTGGTAAATTTCCTGAAAATCTCAAAGACCACTTATTTTTTGGAATTCTACCTAGCAACCACACTTTAAGCATTTGTTTTGATAAGGTTAATCATTTTCACCAATTGGATTTCAAAAATATTTGATTCCAATTTTGGTAAATTTCCTGAAAGTGTCAAAGACCACTTATTTTTTGGAATTCTACCTAGCAACAATACTGTTAGGATTTGTTTCCATTAGGGCAATCATTTTCACCAATTGAATTTCAAAAAATATTTGATTCCAATTTTGGAAAATTTCCTGAAAGTGTCAAAGACCACTTATTTTTTGGAATTCTACCTATCAACACTACTGTTAGGATTTGTTTCCATCAGGGCAATCATTTTCACCAATTGAATTTCAAAAATATTTGATTCAAATTTTGGTAAAGTTCCTTAAAGTGTCAAAGACCACTTATTTTTGGAATTCTACCTAGCAAAAATACCGTTAGGATTTGTTTCCATCAGGGCAATCATTTTCACCAATTGAATTTCAAAAATATTTGATTCCAATTTTAGTAAATTTCCTGAAAGTGTCAAAGACCATGTATTTTTTGGAATTCTACCTAGCAACCATGCTGTTAGGGTTTGTTACCATTAAGGCAATCATTTTCACCAATTGAATTTCAAAAATATTTGATTCCAATTTGGGTAAATTTCCTGAAAGTGTCAAAGACCACATATTTGTTGGAATTCTGCATTGAAACCATAGTTAAAAAAATTTGTTAGAATTAGAAGAAATATTTCACAAACTTGATTTCCAAAATATATGATTCCAAGTTTGGTAAAATTCCTGAAAGTCTCAAAGACTACTTATTTTTTGGAATTCTGCCTAACAACCATATATTCTTTAATTCCTTATGGTAAAAATAGTGACTGTCAATAGTTTAATTTCAAAAATGTTAAGAAAAATTATTCCCAGGGTCTATAGCTGTTTTCTGTGTCAAACAGGGGGTGCGGGGATCACTGTCGTTTCCGACAGTCCTTACTCTAGTTTCTTTTGTTAATGATTTTAGAGTCAAACACTTTCAGTGGAATTTTTGCTGAGTTTATATAATACATGATTTAAAGTCACATAACCTGGCTCAAATAGGTTAGTGTTAGCTATACCATAACTTTTTTTTAATGTGTGTGGTCTATGAACCATCATTTGTCTGTACCTGCATAAACCTTTAACATTAAATTTTAGCCTTTGCAATAAAGCATATTCTAACTATTCATGAACAAAATTTTAATATTAAGCAAATTGATCCACATCTTACTTCAATGATGTATGGACAATTCTTTACATGGATTGGTTTGACAAAAACAGCTGCCAGTGCAGAACATTATTTAACACAAAACTCTATTTGAACAACATTTATTTTGGTCATGTCCTTTGAAACTATATTGCAAATTAAACAATCTTGATACGTGTAGTAATCATACACTGAGAGTTTATTTATAGATTTATTCCATAACATGTTATTTGTTTCCTCAATAATTCATTACACGTAAAACAAATACTTTCTCAAATATACATTGTTGTAGATCAGCTTGAAGTTCATGATACTGTAATTAAAAGAACTACCCAAAATGCCATCTTTAAAAAGAGGTTAAAACAAATGCCGTGAAAGTAGTTCTATTAATAATTTTGTTATATTCAAATTTCAAAGCCCATTTGGATCAAAATTGTATTATAGGAACCTGTTTAAAGGCTTTTCAAATTCTATTTCTCAAATTTTTATGCCTCCTGATCAGTGTGGAAACATTTGATCTCCTCTTTAGAGAGGAGAACAAGTCTCATGAAATTTCCTGCCAAATTTATTTGGAATACAATCCTTGGTGTTTTTCATCCAGTCATTTGAGAAACAGTTAAATAAATTTTCAATTGTCTAAAAGCTTGGCAAGCCTTGCTTTCAAACTAATGCAAAATTTATTTAACGAGATGTGAGAAATTTCATTTTCAACAAGTTCTCGTTGTGGAAACTATATGTTTCTATTATTGTCTCAAATTAACATGACCACCTCCAGGAGAAAATTAAAAATAAAAAAACTTAACTGGATATACATAAAATGGTATGAATTCCATTTTCAACACTTCCTTGTGTACATGAGATTACTGTGGCATGGTTAAACAGATGCCACAAACTCAGAATCTAAAGAACACTGCATACAAATTAAAGATGGATATTGAGAATTTTGAAATAATCAACAGGTCATACTTTTACCACTCACAAAAAATTCAGTTCTAATGACGTTCTGACAGTTTTCATTGTATTTGTCATTTTATTTTAACAGGAAATGAAGGTTATAATGTTAGAAGATCTGGCTGCTCATTTTAAAATAAAAACACAGGTATCACTTTTGTTTATTGGATAAATTTTCAAAGTACTGAAAACAGATTATATAGATTACATGTACAAAGTGGAAATACTCAGTTGATAAAGGCTCAAACAAGATACATGTAATGTAGACAAACTTACTAGTATATCATTGTTAAAATGAAGCTTTGTATGTCGAGCTATTTTAGAAAAAGCAAAAACCTATTCAATATTTGTCGTATTTTCATATATTCTATATGCCCATAAATGTTAATGGTGGTCGTAGTTGTAGTTGCAAGGCATCTGAAAACTTTGTTTTTTTTTCAATTTCATTTACTCGGTGGCTAAATTATTCTGAAATTAAAACCTATTATTTATGAGTAGTTGTACAATATTTGACAGGAATAAAGTTTATGTTTAACTATTTATAAAAGTTTTAAGGGCAATGACCAGGGCACATAATTAATCACGCATCGAAACTTTGAAGTACATACTGGAATTACTGTAATTTTCGTGGAGTTTTAATTTTCGCGCTTCAAGAAACCTCGCGAATATTGCGAAAAGTAGAGCCTCGTGAAAATTACCCGCTATACTGTAATCGACTGCTCTTTAATATTGTCATTCTACAGTCATATTCAGTAGAACTATATGTTAAACACCTTGATTATTTTTTTACACAAAACAATTTCAGTAGTTGGAAAGCTGTTGTAAGAAGTTTGATCTAGTGAAGTTATTTTTACTTTAAGTTTACAGATTCAATATTTGTAGTCCTGTGTCTTGGACTTCAAAATGACTTAACGTTTGTACTTATGTGAATCTTAAAATCACACAAACAAAATCTTAATTGAATCTGATGCAGATGAAACCATCACTTCTTTCCAGGTATTTATCCAACTTTTGCAGTTAGATAAAAATAAACTTCTTTGCTATATCATGTTTTAAATAACAGCCGATTAATCTTAGAATTTGTAATATTTCAGGACGCTATACAGCGAGTACAGGAATTACAAGATGAAGGGCGTTTGACGGGTGTAGTTGACGACAGAGGAAAATTTATTTATATAACAATGGAAGAATTAGAATCTGTTGCAAAATATATAAAACAACATGGGCGTGTGTCGATCACAGAACTCGCTGAGTCAAGTAACAGACTAATAAACCTTACTCCTGACAATGCAGAATCACAGATAAAATTAATGTCAGAAGTATCAGGGTAGAGGAGGATTTTGGTTGGGTATGGGTATGGGTGGTAATGGGTCAAACAAAATAAATATTGCACCTGACTTGGAAGTTGCCTATACTCTGATCTTATGAAATTAAAAATGTTCAAGTTTATATAATGCACAAAGACTTTCTTCAGGAACATAAAGTTACTACTTTATCTGGCTTGAATTTTCTGACGCAAGTTTGAAAACAAGCTTAACCAGTAGGTAGTAGGTTTGATTATGAAACTTAACTCAAAAATTTTGACATGAGGAACATTTATTGACTGTAAGTTGCAACTCTTGAAATTTGAAGTATGTAAATCTTTCTTGTTGAGGAAATTTTTTCACTCTTTGCAAGATATTGCGATGTTTCATGTATGTTATAAGATTAACTGAGAACTGAACATGTGTCCAATCAATTGACTATTGCAAAAGTTTAAAAAAAAGAAAAGAAAATAAGATTTTACTATTTTGGCAGTAATTTCATGCATTCCTAGCATCTATTTTCACATTTTTCATGCTATTTTATACATATTTTGTAAATTACTGTTTGTAGTGGAACAATTTTCATTAATGTATTGATGTCAGTATAAACTTTACAAACATACTGCCTTTCTTGTTGACAGGATCTGTTAATAATTATTGATGTAGTGATTTCATTCATCAAGATATATGAACATTTATGATAAATTGTAGGACAAGTTCAACTTGAACCAATTTTTAAAAATGGTTAATTTTTGTTTAAAAATTTTATGAAATGAAAATTAAAAAATAGAATGATTGATTATACTTTTGACTTCAACTGTCCATGAATATATAGAATTTCTGCAGTAAAAATAATTAGAAAAAACACATTTAGAAAGTCGCAGAGTATTGCAAACGTCACAGAAGTGGAAAAAATTTGCATAAATCAACACAAGATTAAAATTTGTCCCCAAGTCAACCTTCGGTTATCTGCTTACCAGTTTAAAAAGACTACTTTGTATATGTTAGTGACAATAGGTGAAATTAGGCATTAAGTTAATGCCTAGTCATTAGACCTATAACCTAAAATGAGTTTCACATTAGGCTTAATACTTAGGATTTAGGTCTAATGCTTAATTTTTGCTCATGAAAATTATTCTTATTGCCTGACCAAATTATTCATATGTTATGAAGAGTTATTATTATACTGAAAATGAAATTGTGAACAATAAAGTTGTTTTTATTTTCATTTTTAAATTCAATTTTAAAAACATCTTTCCCTTAACAATAAATGTTTTCTTGGTTCCCTTATTTCTTCCTACATTACGGATGATATTTTAAGCTTCTCTAGGCATTTAATGCATGTTGGTTTACACCGATGGTATCTGGAAAAAACAAAAAACAAAAAACAAAAAAAACAAACAACAGTTTCCGTTTCCGTCCATTTCTCTTTTAATTGTTCCTGATAGTTTCCAGTTGATTTAAAGAAAAAATATTTTCGATTTATTTTGAAACTTTGAACAATTACATACTAGTAGTACAATGATGTACAAGTTTTCCAATAATTTTATCTGAATGTTGTGTGAAACTATAGGGTTGATTCAATAAATGTGTCCCTAACTGACCTTCTTGACCAATCAAATGCAGTGATGTTGTGACTTATCGTTTGCCTCTTTATCAGTAACTGACAGTTCCTGTGTGAAAAGATGACACAATGCAACATTGTGTATGAATGTATACAGAATTGTGTCCATTTCCTTCCATATTTGATGACAATGTGTTTTCTTTAAAAGGGAAGCTGACAAAAGATATACACGTCTCAATCTGACGGTGGGGACAGATTTATTGAATCGTTTCTAGGAATATTTATAGATAAAGGCCCTGGTGAAAAATATTCTGGATTCTCATCTCCTCCAGCCACAATTTTGTCAGCCAATTTGAAAAAAATGTTTTCATTTGTGCTTTTTTATGCTCATTTTCTAAAAAATTTACAGCATTTTTGCCTTAAATGATAAAAAATTAAATTCGCCCACCCATCCTGAATTTTTCAAATGTTGACTGTGACACTTCTAGTAACACCAGAGAGGTTTCTGTCAAGCAATCTTTGATTTTTAGTCAATTATAGTAGTTCTCGAAATCCAAATGGAACAAATGCCAAGGTTAAAAGACTGGACATATGGGCAGTGGCACATGGTTCAAGCGTTTGTTACAATAAGTGACAATGATGTACATTGCATTCTTACCCATTAATTATGTTATATATGTACAGTGTATTTTCACTTAATTATTACTAGTACATGTATTCCTTAAATGTTGTATTCACATTTATTTCTTTATATTATAGACATTTGCTATTATAGATTTAATACTTGTTTTGATTGCCAAAGATTCAGAGAATGAGGTCAGGCAATAGGGTCTGTAAGTCTGGTCTAATTTTGGAACTTCCAGGACCAAAACTTGTACCCGGAAGTTGCATTTTAAACAAAAACATATGACGTTTCAAGCCAAAAAATTGAACGTCATAATCCTGCAACGTCATATTTTGGCAGGAAACGTTTTCAAATTGTAGTTTTATCGTGATTTCTCGGTGTCACATGACGAGACTTACAGACCCTATAAGAATATTTTTTATGAATAAAAATCGGGCATTAGACTTAAATCCTAGGTATTAAGCCTAATGCCAAACTCATTTTAGGCTTTAGGACTAATGACTAGGCATTATCTTAATGCCTAGGATTTAAGCTAAATGCCCAATTTCATCTATCGCCGCCAACATATACACATATCAACTGCAGATCAGCTGTAGAATGTAAACTTAGGGGATAAATCTTGGCTGTTTTGTTACTTAGTTCATCTTGCAATAAAATTATAATATATTAATAATTTCAGGAGAAATTATAATTTTTATATGACCTCAAAAAATTCGAGGTCGTATAATGGTATGGTGCTGTTGTCGTCGTCTGGCGTCATTGTCATACGTAGACACTTTTGTTTTTGGACAATAACTTAAGTTCGAGTTGACCAATCCTTATGAACTTTTAACACAGTGTTCTTTAGCACAAAAGGAAGACTTGGATGGGTTTTGGTTATTTTAGCCCCTCCATAACAAATTTGCAGATTACCTAAAAAAATTTTTTTCATCGGATTTCGATGGGATTTTTTTCTTTTGATCCCTCTTGATATAAGCTTTCAGTGGTTATTTATAACAAGTGGTCTTATTTGGTTTTCCGTTAGAACAAGCTATTGATCATTGTATTTGTTTTAGGTACTGTGGAAGTATTTCGTTGGGAACATAATTTTGTGGTTTAAGGGAACCACAAAATCCACGAAAATTGGAACCCCACGAACAATAGTACTTTCACAGTAAACAGTATTCATCAAACCAGTCTGACAGCATTGGTATAATGTACATTTGACATTATTTATTATCATCAAACATATAAAACCACAATTAGAAATTGAAAACTGAAACATTATGCAGTATTGCATACATCATGAGTAAAAAAAAATAAATATGTGAAATTTTTGTGTGTTTTGTTACTCTTTATATTGTAGATAGACATTCAGTCTTATATATAAGCTTATGCAATTTCAATATCAGCAGCAGGGACAATAATCAGTTTTTAGCTCACCTGGCTATGTCAGGCAGAGCTTTTGCCATCACTTAGCATCCATTGTCCATCCATCCGTCATAAACCTTTCTTCAAAAATCTTCTCCTCTGAAACCACAGGGCCAATTTAATCCAAACTTGGCCTGGGTCATCACCAGGGTATGTAGTTTAAAAAATATGTTCGGTTAATCTGAGGGGTAAATTGCTGTTCTTGGTAAATGACTCCAAAACTGTTGCAGATATAAAAAATCTGACAGGAGCAAAATTGTTCTGAATGCCAAGATCTATCTGCTCTGCAATATTGAAGAAAATCGGAAAACCGGTCTCAGAGTGATAGCCCTTTTTCCGTAAATTTTTCAAAATTTATGCATTTTTAGTTCGCCTCAACGAAGTTAAGGGGGACTATTAGAGTACCATCGGCGTTCGCGTCTACGTCTATGTCTACGTCTGCATTTGGGCATATATCTCTGCAACTATGCATGGTAGGGTCATCAAACTTTGTATGCAGGTGCATCTTGGGTTGACTCACAGCCTCCAGGAAAATTGGGCCTCTCGGACCTATATTTTCTGCTTGATTGGCTTTCATTCAAATTTACATTCAAGTTCATATCTCAGTCAGTATACATGGTAGGATCAACTAACCTTGCATATTCATGAATCTCTGATGGTAGGTCAGCATCAAGGCAAAATAAGGTCACTTTGACCTATATTTTACGCTTGATCGATTTACATTCAAGTTTTCGGACATGTTCAGATCTCAGTCACTATACATGGTAGGATCATGTAGCCTTGCACATGCATGCATCTCTGATGGTAGGTCAGCATCCAGGCAAAAATAGGTCACTTTGACCTATATTTTACGCTTGATTGATTTACATTTCGTCCGTCCGTCAACAATTTAAAAAATCTTCTGCTCTGAAACTGCAGAGCCATTTGTAACCAAACTTGGCCTGAAGCATCACCAGGGTATGTAGTTTCAAAATTGTGTTCGATTAGTCCCAAGACCAAACAACATGGCTGCTGTTACTAAAAATAGAACATAGGGGTAAATTGCTGTTTTTTGCAAATAACTCAAAACCATTACAGATATCAGAAATCTGACAGAGGTTAAAAGCAATCAGCATAGCAAGATCTACCTGCCCTGCAATTTTGAAGAAAATTCGAAAACTAGTCATGGAGTTATTGCCCTTTTTCCGTAAAATTTTCAAAATTTGTTCATTTTTTTTTTTATTTCAAAAAGTGTAACAGATAGAGGTCAAGTGTATATTGCAAAAAGGTTTAGCATGTCAAGATCTACAAACCATGAAATTTTGAAGAAAATCCAAAACCCTTGTAGGAGTTATTGCCCTTTTTTCAAGGAATTACAAAATTTTCATGTTTTTTTTCTTTTATGTCCAAAACTATAGAAGATGCAGGTTAAGTGTAAATTGTTAAAATGTTTGCCATGATGTGTGGATTTCAAAACTGGTGTTTAAAATTGTTTGTTGTCCGCCATTTTCAAAATGGCCGCCAAAAAAAGGGGGGAAAATTTAACATTGTTCGATTTCAATGAAATTTGGTTTACAAATAGATATTGATGTTGTGACTTCATAACCGGTGTTGAAAAGCGTTCGTTGACCGCCATTTTCAAAATGGCCACCAAAAAAGGCGGGAAAATTCAACATTGTCCAATTTCAATGAAATTTGGTTTTCAAATAGGAATTGATGTTCCAACTTCAAAACTGACATTAAATATTGTTCGTTGACCGCCATTTTCAAAATGGCCGCCAAAAAGGCGGGAAAATTCAACATTGTCCGATTTCAATGAAAGTTGCTTTCAAAATAGATATTGATGTTGCAACTTCAAAACCGTTGTTGAAAAGCCATATTGGTGTTGCGACTTCAAAACCGGATTTGAAAATTGTTTGTTGACTGCCATTTTCAAAATGGCCACCAAAAAAGGCGGGAAATTTCAACATTTTCCAATTTCAATGAAACTTGGTTTCCAAATAGTTTTTGATGTTGCAACTTCAAAACTGGTGTTAAAATTTGTTCGCCTACAGCCATTTTCAGAATGGCTGCCAAAGAAGGTGGGAAAATTCAACATTGTCCGATTTCAATGAAATGGATATTGATGTTGCGACTTCAAAACTGGTGTTGAAAATTGTTCCTTGACTGCCATAAAAGGTGAAAAAAATTCAACATTGTCTGATTTGGTTTCCAAATAGATATTGATGTTGGGACTTCAAAACCGGATTTGAAAATTGTTTGTTTAGTGCCATTTTCAAAATGGCCACAAAAAAAGGTAGAAAAATTCAACATAGTCTGATTTCAATGAAATTTGGTTTCCAAATACCGGTAGATATTGATGTCGTAACTTAAAAATATGGTGTTGAAAATTGTTGTTGACTTCCATTTACAAAATGATGTCTCAACTTCAAAACATGTGTCTAAAGTGGTCCTTAGCAAGAACGTTTTTGTCAAAAAAGCCCAACAAAGAAATATAGTAAAACATGATCAGACTTAAAATACAGTTCAAGATATTGGTTGTGTTTGAACTACCAAACTTTGAGGGACTGAAGTTCATTTGTATAACTTACAATGTTTTCTTGATTGTGGCAACTGAAAGCCAGGTGAGCGATACAGGCTCCTGTGAGCCTCTGGTTGGAATTTACCATCAAAATGTTTTACAAAGCATTTTGATTGGTTTATTGTGAAAACATAAAATAAAATAAGCAACATTTATGCTGCGGGTGTATAAAAATATGTCGCTTTTCAAAAACTTATATTTTATTAAGGGGAGATAAATTTATAGAAATAAGAGGTTAAAAATCACATTTTCATGTTTTTTTCAAGAATATGAACTGTGACCTTTATTTTTGCTTACCTGGCCTAAAAGGCCATGTGAGCTTTTGCCATCACTATGGGTCTGTCATCCCTCAGTCCGTCTGTCAACAATTTTAAAAATCTTCTTTTCTGAAACCACTGGGCCAAATGTAACCTAACTTGCCCTGAATCATCACCAGGGTATGGCTTCTCAAAATTATGTTCCATAAGTTGGCAGGTCAAACAACATTGCCACTGTTACTAAAAATAGAACACAGGGGTAAATTGATATTTTTTGCAAATAACTCAAAAACCATTACAGATATAAAAATCTGACCGGCTAAAAATGATCAGCATAGCAAGATCTACCTGCCCTGCAATTTTGCAGAAAGTCCAAAACCTGTCATGGAGTTATTGCCGTTTTCCTGTAAAATTTTCAAAAATTTTGAATTTTTAATTTTTTATTGGAAAAACTATAACAGATAGAAGTCAACTTTAAATTGCAAAAATGTTCAGCATACCAAGATCTACCCCTCAGGAAATTTTGAAGAAAATCTAAATACCCATGTTGGAGATGGCCCTTTATTTGTCAATTTTTTGTTATTTTATACATTATCCATCAACAATTTCAGAAATCTTCTCCTCTGAAAGAGCTGGGCCAATTATAACCAAACTTGGCCTAAATCATCACCAGGGTATGCAGTTTCAAACTTGTGTTCGATTAGTTGGAAGACCAAACAACATGGCCGCTGTTTCCAAAAATAGAACATAGGGGTAAATTGCTGCTTTTTGCAAATTACTCAAAACCATTAGGGACCGACCATTTAACCTGAAAGGGGGGGGGGGNGTTTTTTTTCTCGACAGAAATTTTTTTCACGCTTTGCACGAAACAATTTATTTTTTTTTTTCATGTGTATCAACAAAAAAAAAATTTTTCTCCAAAATTAACATTATTTTTTTGGGCAGAAAGCATCCGTCAGAAAATTTTGACAACCAAAATATTTTTTTCACATAAAATCGGCTCCAGATTATTTGTTTTAGAAAAATACCATAGCCCCGTCACAAGTAAAAATGATCAGCATAGCAATTTCTACCTGCCCTGCAATTTTGAAGAAAATCTGAAAACCTGTCATGGAGTTATTGCCCCTTTTCTGTAAAATTTTCAACAATTTGATATTTTTTATTGGAAAAACTATAACAGATAGAAGTCAACTTGAAATTGCAAAAATGCTCAGCATAGAAAGGTCTGCCCCTCTGTAAATTTTGAAGAAAATCTAGATACCAATGTTGGAGTTATTGGCCTTTATTTCACAAAATTTAGTTACCAAACTTAGTCACAATGGTCCTTAGATGGTCCCATCCAAAAAAGGTATCCCGCAGGTCCGTACCTCATTCAAGATGGTCGCCAACTTGGGAAAAAGTTTTAACATTGGACCCTATGAAACACACATTCAAAGATCTTCTCAGAAGCTACTAGTCCAATAAGAACCAAACATAGGAACAATAGTCTTTAGATGGTCCCTTCCAAAAAAATGTATCCGACAGGTCCGTACCTTTTCCAAGATAACCGCCAGCGGGGAACATAGTTTTAACATTGGACCCTATGACAATGCATTCAAAGATCTTCCTCTCATAGTCACAATGGTCCTTAGATGGTCCCTTCCAAAAAAGATATCTGACAGGTCCATACCTCATCCAAGATGGCCGCCAGCAGTGAACATAGTTTTAACATTGGACCATATGAGAAGTGCAAATCTAACAGGAGGCAAAAAAGTTCATTCCTTACAACTTATCATATGGAGTATACATATCAATTTTGAAATCAATCCCTCGAGTAGAAGTCAAGAAAAATGTGATGAAAAATTCATGTTTCACTCACTACATTTCACAACAAAGTCCAGATTTTGTCAAACAGGAAGAACACATCTGACAGGCTTCAAAAAAGGATATTCCTTACATCTAACAATATGGAGGCTGCATACCAATTTTGAAATAAATTCCCAGGAGCAGAAGCTGAGAAAAATTAGAAAAATAATGTCCGAACAATTAAATGGATGGACAAAGTGAATCTAGTAGACCCCACCCTCTATTGAGTGGGGGTATAATATGAAAGAACAATCACTTACCAATCAAAAGATATACCGAATGTTAATATTTTTTGCAGACAAACAGACAGACAAAAAACTATATGCCCTCTGAATCTTCAATTCTCAGGGGTATAAACATGAACACAATATCCCAGATGCGTTATATGTAAGGTTAATAATGGTATTATATAAACTGAGATATCAGACGTAAATTTAAATGCAAGTCACTCAAGCAGAAAATATAGGTCAAAGTGACCTAATTTTGCCTGGATGAACATCAAAGATGCATGATTGTGCATGGTTAGATGACCTCACTAGTTACAGATCTGAACTCGGATGTAAATTTGAAACTCGGATGTAAATTTGAATGTAACTCAATGAAGTAGAAAATGTCCTCTGAGGGAGGTCACACATTATTTTTGTCACATATTTCTCTGCACGGACATATCAAAGTCACTTGATATTTGTTATGGTGTGTAAGTATGGTATTCTATACTGCCTCTCCCATTTTCAGCAAAATTGAATCACCATTTCCTGTGACCGATGTGATTATTTTTACTTTTATTTTTAAAATGGTACTTTTATGTCACACTTTTCTCAGTAACAAGCATTCAAATCAACTTGATACTTAGCATGGAGCTTAAGTATGGGTGCCTTTTCAGTGATGTCAAATTGCCACTTCCTGTTTACAGACCATGATTTTTATCTCACCTGTGAACTTTTGCCATCACTTGGCATCTGTTTTCCTTCTGTCATGAATGTTTCATTTAAAGATTTTCTCCTCTGAAATTAATGAGCCAATTGGAACCAAACTTAGTCACAATTGTCCCCATCAAAGTTTAAGATTTTTATTTTGGTACCTCATCCAAGATGGCAACCAGCAGGAAACAGTAGTAGGTAGTTTAACATAGGCACATTATGGGAAATGTATTGAAATATCTTCTTCTGAAACCACTGAGCCTGAATTGGAACCAAACTTAAGGGCGTACGATACAGTATAGATCCCATATTGATTTTTTCACTGAAATCCGATATTATGCAAATGTTGATATAAGGATTCCAAATGTGAAAAGAAAAACACACCTTCATGACTTACTTTTTGAAATTTTTAAATGTTGAAAATCACTAATTTTGGGGTAAAACCCAATAATTTGCATTTTTCATGGAAATTTTTTAATGTTTGTAGTTTTAAAAGTACATTTGTACTTGGGCTATTTTAGTTGTTTTTTTTGTATTGCTAATTTTATCGCCTTTAAATTTCAGTATGATAAAACATTAACTTCATCTGATATATCCCTTATTTGGTGGTTTTGTATATGTATTGCTAGATTATAGCTATATTTTTGGATTGAAATAGAGATATAAAAAAAAATTGACTATTGATTTTTCCTTCATAATTTGGCAATTGGTTCTCTTGGTGACCTTCTTCTGAATGCCAAGGAGAAAAGAGGTGGTCCATGTTCTAGTTTTTAAGATATTTGAGAAAAACTGTAAAAAAATTACCACAAAATAATATTTTTGCATTAAATGACGTTGCTATGTATTTCGCTCGGTATAACGTTCATCATTTTTACCTGCCAATTTTTCTTCGTTCTCATTTCATTAGTTCATCAGGTGGTAGAATATCGCAAGTTTGTATCACAAATATTTGTTAAGTGGTTATAACATGTTACATTTTATGGGGTCAATTTTAGTAATGGTGTCACATGGTGCAAGACGATAAATGTACATTTGAAAGTGTTGTATATCTTGATGTGACCCATACATGACATATAATTGTCCATTTATGTAAATTCAGTTTAGTGTCTAAATAATCTAAATAATTCGGCTAGTAACATGCAAGTACCAGTAAACGGTAGAATGTCGTTGGCTTAGGAGGATGAGTTCCTAATGACTCGTGTCGAAAAATCTATCAAAGCAATAATCATAATGTTTTTTTGTACTGCCTGATAGCACACTTCATCTCCTATGCATGAGGAAGTTTCTATAGTTCCATTATTTAGTGTTTTTATTCAAGTCTTACAGAACGGAAAATTAGGACATTGAAGTAATAACCTGGATTGATGTAATTAAAGTACAAAATAAAGATAATGAAAACAACATACATTTTATCCTAGAAGTATACTCAAGATAAACCGGGCATTTTGCCAACTATTTAACCAATTTGATGTATGGTAAATCAAATCAATCCTGGTGTATTTACTTTGTACAGTAGTGATTTCTGAAGTCGCTACACCTTCACAACATGACGTCTTCAGTTGTGCGACTTGTTCAAATACACAGCACGTCATTCATGTTGCATCAGAACATTTTATCGTTTTGCGGACCCCTCCCCTCCAAAAAAAAAAAAATACTGTAATAAATAATTAAAAAAAAAACAAATAACAAGAAAAAAAAAAAGAA
>MJUU01025095.1:84517-104923 GCA_002080025.1 Modiolus philippinarum
AAAAAAGAAAACAAACAAACAAACAAAAAAACCATATATATATTAAGGTGTAAAATTTAAGACCTACCGGTATTTGCGAATACAATAATAAAGCATCTGTTGTTAAATTTTGACATTATATTAATTAAACATTATGTGTCTAATGTAAGATCCCGGATAGTGCTTTTAGTTGTAATGAATAAACTGGTATAGATTACGTCTCAAACTTTTTTCCCGCGAATTCACGACCATGTTTTGAGCAACCTCACGAATTTTGGGAAAACGTTACCACTTCGCATAACAACATTATTATCTCCCCTGTAGGTGTATCGTATGCCCTTACGTCACAATAGTCCTTAGGTGGTCTCCTTCAAAAGTTTGTGATTTTTATGTTCATACCTCATCCAAGATATGCACCAGCGGGAAACATGATCTAACATAGGACTCTAATGGAAATGCATTCAAAGATCTTCTCCTTTGAAAATAAGGTCCAGGTGAGTGATACAGGCTCGCGAGATCCTCTTTTTTATATGACTGCAAAAAAATTGAGGTACTGTATAGGCCTTTATATTCGCGGTACGAAATTTCGCAGTTTTCAGTGTTGGATTTATTCGCGGGGTTTAATTTTCGTGGATTTTCAGTGAAAATCATTATATTCGTTTATATTCAGGTTTATAGTATTATATTCGCGGGTATAAATTTTCGCGCTAATTGTTATAAATGCGGATAGCGCGAAAATTAATACCCTGCGAAATATTACAACCGTACAGTAACATCATGGTATGGCTTTTTTGTAGCCCTTGTCAGTGTTGTCGTCAACTGTAGACACTTTTTTGTCAATAAATGAAGTTCCAATTGATCAATCCTTATGAAATTTCAAGGCACAAAGGAAAGCTGGGGTTGGTTTTGGTAATTGTGGCCCCATCTTTTTTTTTAAAGAAAGGGTCAAAAATGGCTAAATTTAGCGTTTTCATATTTGGCTGTAGAATATATTATTATTTATCGGATTTTGATGGAGATTCTTACAAAATAATGCCGAGGAAATTTCCAATCTGGAGAATGTCAATGGATTTAATATTGCTTGTACTGTTCATGAGATAAATGGGGTCCTAATGGGGCAATTCTCAAAAATTTCAATTTTTTATTTTTAGTCTGATTTTGATGCAGTTTTTTGCCAAAGATTTCGTACAAAAAATTAACAAAGCACACATCCAGCAGATATTTGATTACTCCTATCCTTTCCTAGCTATTAGGGTTCAAACTTGTGCAGCGTACCTACTGTGTTCCCTGCTGACAGCCATCTTGGACAAATTCAGACTTGCTAGACACATTTTCAAAAATTGGACCACCCAAGGACTACTGTGACCAAGTTTGGCTCTAATTGGCTTCGTGGCATCAGAGATCTTTGAATGCCAAGTTCCCATATGATTCAATGTTAACTATTTGTTCTGGCTGGCAGCTATCTTGAATCAAGTTTGATATGATGTTGACTTACTAGACCTTTTTTAGCTCACCTGACCCGAAGAAATGCTAGAAAAGGAATATACATGGAACAACATTCACCAACTTGCGAAAGACAGAGGCAGATGGAGAAAGATTGTCAGTGGCCTATACTCCTCAGGGGAGTGAAGAAGGCTTAAGTAAGTGAAGTGACCCGAAGGGTCATTGTGAGCTATTGCCATCACTTGGCGTCCTTCGTCCGTCCATTAAACTTTTCACATATTCATCTTCTACTCTGAAACCACTGAAGCAAATTCAACCAAACTTTACAGGAATGATGTATGGAAGGTCCTTTACAAAGATTGCTCATTTCATATCCGATCCGATAAAAAAACATGGCCGCCAGCACGGAACTTAGGTTTAACATTGGACGCTATGGGAAAAATCACATTTTCATCTTCTGCTCTGAAAAGGCTGAAGCAAATTGAACCAAACATTACAGGAATGATGTACTAAAGGTCCTTATCAAAGACTGCTAATTTCATTCCGATCCGATGAAAAACATAGCGGCCAGCACTGAACATGGTTTAACATAGGGCCCTATGGGAAAATCACATTTTCGTCTACTCCTCTGAAACCACTGAAGCAAATTCAATCAAACTTTACAGGAATGATGTATGGAAGGTCCTTTACAAAGATTGCTCATTTTGTTCCGATCCGATAAAAATGGCCAACAGCGCGGAACTTAAGTTTAACATTGGACTCTATGGGAAAAATCACATTTTCATCTGAAGCAAATTGAACCAAACTTTACAGGAATGATGTACTTAAGGTCGTTAACAAAGATGGCTCATTTCGTTCCGATCCGAAGAAAAACATGGCCGCCAGCACGGAACATGGGTTAACATAGGACCCTAAGGGAATATCACATTTTCATCTACTCCTCTGAAAGCACTGAAGCAAATTCAACCAAACTTTACTGGAATGATGAATGGAGGGTCCTTTACAAAGATTGCTCATTTTGTTCTGATCCAATAAAAAACATGGCCGCCAGCGCGGAAGTTAGGTTTAACATTGGACCCTAACGGAAAATTCACATTTTCATCTTCTGCTCTAAAAAGGCTGAAGCAAATTGAACCAAACTTTACAGGAATGATGTACTAAAGGTCTTTAACAAAGATTGCTAAGTTTGTTCCAATCCGATGAAAAATATGGCGGCCAGCACGGAACATGGTTTAACATAGGACCCTATGGGAAAATCACATTTTCATCTACTCCTCTGAAATAACAGAAGCAAATTCAATCAAACTTTACAGGCATGATGTTTGGAAGGTCTTTTACAAAGATTGCTCATTCTGTTCCGATGCGATAAAAAATATGGCCGCCAGCGTGGAACTTAAGTTTAACATTGAACCCTATGTGAAAAATCATATTTTCATCTTCTGCTCTGAAACGGCTGAAGCCAATTGAACCGAACTTTACAGGAGTGATGTACTTACGGTCCTTAACAAAGATGGCTCTTTCGTTCCAATCCGACATAAAACATGGCCGCCAGCACGGAACATGGTTTAGCATAGGACCCTAAGGGAAAATCACATTTTCATCTACTCTGAAATAACAGAAGCAAATTCAATCAAACTTTACAGGAATGATGTATGGAAGGTCCTTTACAAAGATTGCTCATTTTGTTCTAATCCAAGAAAAAACATGGCCACCAGTGTGGAACTTAGGTTGAACATTGGACCCTATGGGAAAAATCACATTTTCATCTTTTCCTTTGAAACTGCAGAAGCAAATTCAACCAAACTTTACAGGAAGGATGAATAGAAGGTCCTTAACAAAGATTGCTCATTTTGTTACAATTCGTTAGAAAACATGGCTGCCAGCACGGAACATAGTTTATCATTGGACCCTATGGAAAAATCACATTTTCATCTGCTCTTCTGAAACCACTGAAGCAAATTCAACCTAACTTTACAGGAATGTTGACTGAAGGTACTTTACAAAAATTGCACATTTCATTTCAATCCGACAAAAAACATTTTCTCAAGTGCAGAACATAGTTTAACATTGGAGCCCAGTATGAGAAAACCACCCTTTTCATCATCTTCTCTCAAAACAATTAAAGCAAATTATACTAAATGTGTAGAAGGTCCTTTGCAAAAATTACTCATTTCAATCGGATCAGACAAAACACACGGGTGCTAATTTAGAACATACCTAAACACCCTACCCCATTGGTAAAAAACATGATCATTTATGGTCATGCATGGCATAGAAGCGTTTTGTCAGGTGCGCAATACAGGCTCAGTCTCTGAGCCTCTAGTTTGAGTGCAACAAAAGATCATTGTGACAATAAATACCACTATATGGCATGATCATACAAAGCTTAATAGAATCTTGATGGAATGACTCTGGTAATAACATATTACCCCTCTCCTTTTGAGAAAGGGTATAATTATTTTTAACCCTGCCAAGATATTTAAAAATGTCCAAGTTTTAATGGTTATAATTCCAAAATCACCTTAAAATTAAACCTGGGAAACGTGTTGTTGTAATACAAAAGTCTGAACATAGTTAATAATTTCTATCACAAGTTCTAGTCTGAATCCTTCCAGGGATTAACTAAGGTTATCACATAGTACATCTCCACTTCATGTGGCAAGGTTAACTAGGAGCTCTCATGAGTATGTTACACTCAACTGACTAGATTTTGGCAAATATTAAGCAACTAGATCTATGAAATTGTTTTCAATATGTGGCAGTTTACCAATTTTTAGCAAAGATCTGTGGTAGTAGCCTTCTTGGATTCATCACTTGTTTTCAAATCAAACTAAAAGCAAAGGACCATACCCAATTGATATCAACTGACAGTACCCATGTGTATTGTCCTCATGTTTTATGTACTTCATTGTAAAGGTACTTGTGTTGATAAGTTGGACTTTTTTTTCTAGTTTGATTTTTACTGTGAGTCTTTTTGTGTATTTATTTTTTAGCCATTCACAACACATAGTGGGAGGGTTTTGAATCCAAGAAAACGAGTTAAACCCCATCACAATTTGTGTGCCCTCCCAAGTCAGGAATATGTCATTGGATTGTCCTTGTCTTCTTATGAAATTTTAGTTTCTTGATATTTGGATTATTGGATGTGGTTTGTTTCCATTGATATATTCACTATTTTACTTTTTTGGGGCCATTTAGGGCTTGCTATATGGTGTGAGGTTCCTCACTGTGTTGAAGACCTAACGGTGACCCCTAGATGCTTTGTTTTAACCTGGAGATGGGATGTTGTCTTCTTGACATTTACCCCATTTCCTTTCTTTTTCATATTTATCAATTATTAGTTTTTCAAATCGGTTTTAACACTTTATGTAAAATCTGAGGCATTTTCCAACTTGAGTTTTTGTCTTGCCTGCAACGAATAATTGCAGGAGCATGACATAGGGATCCTAATTCTGTCGTCGGCGTTGTCAACAATCAGGTTAACCCTAGGACCAAGTTTATTAAGTTTTCTTTAATACAATAAATGTATATAGAATCACTTGAAATTGGTCAAAGGAATATTATGGCCAAAGATTGTATCCATGGCAATATTTAAAAAAAAATCAAATTTTTCTGTATTTTGCAATAGTTGGACTAAGTTTTTCCATTAAATATTTTTTGTTTGCACCTACATGCCATAAACAGATGATAATTGGTTTGTGGTTACATCTTTAGTATTAACCAACATCCATAGCAGAACTAGAGGTTGTCGGAATGACAGCTATCCCCGCACTCCCTGTTTGGCACAGAAAACAGTTGTTTTACACGCTGGGCATAATTTTTCTCAATATTTTTGAAATTGAAACTATTGATAGTCGTTATTTATACAAAAAGAATTTAAGGATATATGGTTGTTGGGCAGAATTCCAAAAAATAAGTGGTCTTTGAGACTTTCTGGAAATTTACCAAGATTGGAATCAAATATTTTTGAAATCAAAATGATTAAACTGTTTGTCCTAAACTAAACAAACTTTTGAAGTATTGTTGCTAGGTAGAATTCCAAAAAAAAAGTGGTCTTTGAGACATTCAGGAAATATACCAAAACTGGAATCAAATATTTTTGAAATCCAATTGATGAAAGTGTTTGTCCTAAATTAAAGAAGCTATTTAAGTATGGTAGAATTCCAAAGAATAAGTGGTCTTTGAGACTTTCAGGAAATTCATCAAAATCAGAATCAAATATTTTTGAAATCAATTGATGGAAGTCTTTTTCCTAAATTAAAGAAGCTATTTAAGTATTGTTGCTATGTAGAATTCCAAAAAAAAAAAACGTGGTCTTTGAGACTTTCAAGAAATATACCAAAACTGGAATCCAATGTTTTTGAAATCCAATTGATAAAAGTGTTTGTCCTACTTTAAAGAAGCTATTTTTAAGTATGGTTGCTAGGTAGAATTCCAAAAAATAAGTGGTCTTTGAGACTTTCAGGAAATATAACAAAACTGGAATCAAATATTTTTGAAATCCAATTGATGAAAGTGTTTGTCCTAAATTAAAGAAGCTATTTAAGTACGGTTGCTAGGTAGAGTTCCAAAAAATAAGTGGTCTTTAAGACTTTCAGGAAATTTATTAAAATCTGAATCAAATATTTTTGAAATCAATTGATGAAAGTGTTTTTCCCAAATTAAAGAAGCTATTTAAGCATTGTTGCACGGTAGAATTCCAAAAAATAAGTCGTCTTTGAGACTTTCAGGAAATATATCAAAATCAGAATCAAATATTTTTGAAATCCACTTAAGTTAAAATGTTTGTCCTTAACTAAAATTATTTTAGTATGGTTGCTAGGTAGAATTCCAAAAAATAAGTGGTGTTTGAGACTTTCAGGAAATTTACAAAACTTGGAATCATATTTTAGAATTATAATTATTCAAAATCTCATTTTCTATCAAACAATTGCTAAAATACAAAATTATATGCTAAAAAAAAAAAAAAAAATGATTCTTTAACATTTTCAGGAAATTTACCGAAGTTGGAACTGGAATCATAATTCTGAAAGCTTATTGCAAATCTACAGACTATATGCAACAATTCTTCATAAAGATTTTATCCCTAAATCCAAAAATTAATGGATGTTCCATGGAAAACTTGTGTCGCCTGCACTACAGAAGAGCCATTTTTGGCCAAGTGAACTGCAAAAATCTATAAAATCAAAATTTTAAGTACCAGGTGCACAATTAAATCAAGTCATCAACAAATTCTGGAATGTTGGTTGGAATACTCCGAATATGTGACTTTTGGAGGAGTTGCGGATTAAAAAACCGACAGCTGACACAGGACAACGATGACGATGATGTAAGACGACATATAATAATCCCTATGTGTCGACTCTGCTTACAGCAGGCGACACAAAAATGTAGGAGATTTTTGTGTCACATGCCACATGTGTCAAAATCCACAACTTTGGGTCTTTGGCAAAATCAACATCTTGGGGCCTCTTGTTTGCACCAAGATAAAGATAAAAAATCTGATAGCTTATTGCGCGTCTACAGTCTAAATGAAACAATTCTACAACAAAATTAAATCCATAAATGTAGGAGCTTGTGTCACATGCCGCATGTGTAAAAATTGACATCTTGGGGCCTCTTGTTTATACCAAGAGAAATATAAAAAATCCGAAAGAGTTTGTGATGGACGGACCGACCGACAGACAGACAGACAGACAGACAGACAGACAGACAGACAGACAGACGGAGGGTATAACAATATCCACGAACTTTCTTCGAAAGTGCGGGGATAATTATGTCACCTTGACCTATATTTTCTGTATCAATGAATTTGGCTAAATTTTCACTTTAGGTCCATATATCAGCAATGTTTAAATAAAACTGGGATTAAGGAATTTAATTTTGATGTAGAATTGTAGCATATAGTCTATAAATGCAAAATTGTTAAATTTCCAAGACTTAACAATTTTTGAAATTTGCATACTATCAAAGTTTTTTAGCCATTTTTTCATACGAGACGTAATTCTGAATTAATAAAATATGGTCCCAATTTCGGTAAATTTCCTGAAAATTTCAAAGACAAGCAATTTTTTGAATTCTTGTTAGCAACCATGCTTTTGGGATGAATTTGAATAAAAACAAACATTTTCAATGGTTAGATTTCAAAAAACGTTTATTCCAGTTTTGGTCAATTTCCTGAAACTCTCAAAGACTAGTTGTTTTTCCAATTCCACTTAACAGCCAGATATTAATTTAGGCCAAATTATAATGACAGTGAAGTGAGCAGGCGAGACAGTAGGTTCTGTGGAACCTTTACAATTTTTTAAATCTGTATAATCAATTCATACATAAGTGTTACAAAGCCTCATATATATTGACTTGATCTATAACCTAGTTTTCAAGATGTAGAAGTTTACAAAGTTTTTTTTAATAGTGTCCACTTTTAAAATATGAATTGCGATGGCAGCCATCTTGGATGTATGGTAAGATCATACATCATGTAGAAGATCATCATGCTAACATGCTTGGTAAATACTGACTTGACATCAAGATATGCAGCAATTTACAAGATTTTATCATATTTTTGTCAAATTTTCAACTAAGATCAGCAGAAGTGGTCATATTTGCTTTATGATTGGTACTCAAATATCAAAGGCATTTGATAGAGGATCATGTTACCATGCCTTTATAATTTTGACTTGGTCTACAAAAAATCAGTTTTTAAGATTAAACGCTAAATTAACACCAGCAGTTACAGCATTTTAATAGAGAAACACGTCAAATATTAAGTACATTTGATAACAGGTGACTATTGGTCGTTTACTTAAGGTTATATCTAGGTTGTCTTCACTGTTTATAAATGTTGACACTGATTTATTATCCAGATTGGTACAGATTTCGTTTAACATATTGTCAAGGAAGCTAATCCTCAGTAGCTTTGTTTGGATTATTGTTGCATTTAACCTCAGTAGTTTGAGTTGCTATGTTCCGACTTCTGGATGTACAGGATGTTTCTTCTGTTTATGGTCCAGCAAAGATTGGCTGAGAAGGTATTAATCTGAAATTTCTAATTTGACCTGAAAACCACAAACTTTAATCCCGTCATGCCATTAAACATTTATGTTGAATTTAGTTGTATTTTGGTCCATTGTTTTCTGAAAAGATGTTTTACAAAATAGATAGATGCCAGATGACGGCATTAGCTCAGATAACCCTTTGGACCTAGAAAGTTAACAGATTGATGCAAATCTCAATTTTCAGTGTAACAGTGGAAGACATTATCACTGTCGAATATAAAGATTGAAATTTAAAGTTTTTATATTTGCTCTGTTGTTCTTTTCTGATCGTTATCAATTATACTTGTTGAATATAGTTTTTTTAAGTAAACAGAAATTTTCACTGTGTACATTTTATTTACAAAGTAACATAAGTATATAACAAATACACCACATGTTCTTTCTGAGCCTCTTGTATAATTACAGACCAAACTACAACAAACAATCTTATATGTCTTAATTTCATGAATTGTAAATCAATAATAGAAATTTTTGTCTACATCATCCATTGCACTGATTCATACTTCCAAATTGCCATATCTCAATAGCCATGCTAAAATATTGAACAAATTTCAAATAGGAATTGGCAGCTCTTTTACTTGCTGATGACATTCATCATAAAGTTCTCTGTAATCATCATTTGGTTTTATCATTACCATGCAAGTCTGTCGTTTCGATCCACAAGCTGTTCCTAAATCCTAAAATATAAAATATTTTGTGAAATGTGGTTTGCATTACACAATTAGAAAATTACATTGCAGAATTCTTATATTTACTGACAGCAAAATTGAAATGGATATTAGCAGTCTTCAACTTGCTTTCCAACCATCTTTATCTCACTATGCTTGCACTTCAACTTGGCTAGTCGTTAATTTTTTCGTTACTGTTGAAGGCCAAATTATCAAATACATGTACCAGATAAAGACCAAGATTTTTTTTAACCAGTTTTTTTTTCTTTGCTATTATGCTTAATTTGATAAAACTGTCAAGATTAAAATTTTCAGATGTTTTGACGGTCCATATGTGATAGTGATAATTTAGGTAACAGCACAATCTATATTAAAGAAGTAACTGTCAACCAAAAGCTAAATCCTACTGTCTAATCTAAGAATTGACAATTCTGGACTGTAAATAACAGAAATCTAGTGGAAGAAAATTATGCCTGATGGTAGACAGTGAAAGAATTACCTATTCATTTAAACAATCAATTCTATCTTGTCAAATATACATGTATATGGACTCTAGAAAGTAACAGGAAACCAGCAGAGATCTTGGTAAGAAATCAAGTCAAATTTTTCATATATAAGTATCATAAAAAGAGTAAATGTTTCTCCTTAAGTAAGAAACTATAGTAATATACATTTCACCAAATGATGATATGATCACTTTCATTAAGAAAAATTAGTTGACAACTGTGTAATGGTACTTGTTTATGACAAATATCCAGCAAATTGTTTCCGGTACAGAGAAAAATGGTTGCATACAATAGCATCAGAAGTTAAAATATAATAGTCCTTACTTATTAAATATAACAGGCATAACATTACACCTTTTAACTCAAAAGATAGTGGTACATACGCCGATGTACACTTTGACGGGTGTCGTATACAGAGCAGGATGCACAAATGGGGCTTTAAAAATATTAACAGTCTGCATTAAGTTTATTCAAATGGTACTTTCTTTTTAAAAATTTTGCATTTTGAAGAATGGTATTTTAGCGATGATTATTTTTTTGTTTCAGTCTGTAAAAATCTGTTTATCTTTAGTAATAAATTCTTACTTTTTGCCCCTGGAAAACTACCAAATAAATAAAAATAAATTTACAAAATCCTTGCAAAAAAGGGGGAGATAATTTATTTTCACATGTCGATTTACTTTCTGATATCTTTCAAGTGTTACAGGGAAATTAAATTTTAAAATAATAGCTTTAGGTAGATTGGTAGTTTTCCGCCATTTTGAATTTGTTATTTTGCTTGGTCTCATCTGTTATTAAGTCTCCCAAACGAAGTTTGTGGAGACTTATTGTTTTTTAAATATGCAAATATTTGTCCAGGATGAAATATTTTAATACCATTTCACAGACAACAAAAGGCCAGGACATACACCTACTAGATTTCCATGTATTTTGGTAATAAGCTGCGATATGCTAATTTTAAAGTAAAATAATTTGGAAAAGTATATGTTAAAAATAGTAATGGTGCATTACATGATACCCCACCACGTTTCACAAAGTTTCAAAGTTTAAAGAGAAATAACTCCAGATCCCTGTGTACTTCTGATGCCAAAATTATACTTGACCTGTGTTTAATTGTAAACAACTTACATACCAAATGAGAAGACAGTCTGTTATTTCGTTTACATGTTATCAGTCAGAAACCCTAAAAATTGCAAAATTTCAAGGTTTCAAGGGGTGTAACTCCAGAACCCCTTAAACCTCTGAAACTAAAATAAAACTTGGCCCGAGTTTTGTGATAAACAAGTAACATACCAAGTTTGAAGACAATATATTATTTCGTTCACAAGTTATGAGTCGGAAACCCTAAAATTCACAAAATTTCAAAGTTTCAAGGGGCATAACTCCAGAACCCTGTGGACCTCTGAACCCAAAATCGAACTTGGCCTGAGTTTTGTGGTAAACAAGTTACATCAAAAGTTTGAAGACCTTATGTTATTTCATTCACAAGTTATCAGTCGGAAACCTTCGGGGGACTGACAGATGGACGGACACACGACTGAGGGTATCACATAATACCTCGCTACTACATGTGGCGGGTATAAAAAGGGAGGTAATCTTATAAAATACTTTACTTAATTGTCACCAAGAAAATTAGTGTTTTCCAAATTCAGAAACAAGGTCTGTGACTCCCATTTTTTTTTTTCAAAGCATGTACAAAGGACTACCTATGGAACACCCCTTTTTTCCTGGAAATTTTTTAAAACTTTGTGCAGAATTTAGACAAAAATGACCTGGAAACCCCTATATTCAAAGGCCTAACCCATCAGCAAACATCTAAAAAAAATTGTTTCTTACATTATATAGATGAAAATATGGAAATGATATTGAGTAATTTTTAGATCAAATACTTAAATCATATTAACTGAATTGAAAGCAGGAGTTCATCCTTAAAGGGAGGCAATCATAATAAAATCAAAATTCTATTCAGTAATTCCTACCACTATATGATCATCAAACTTGTGTAAATCTTTTTTACAATATTTAGAATATATAACAATGTTTTTTCCATGCAATATAAACAATATTTTATTATGTTGTGTATTATCTGACCTCTTTTGATGGTGTGTAACAGTATGGTAATCCTTCTTCTTCGCAGACAATGGGCATGTGACAGATAACATCTACTGGACTAACATCTCCAGCTAACACAACAATCCTGAGAAAATAAAACAGAAAATATCTTCACAGACAATGGGCATATGACATATAACATCTACTGGACTAACATGTCCAGCTAACCAGGGCTCACCAAACTGGGCGATTAGGATGATTTAAGTCGCCCTTTTGTGCTTCAAGTTGCCTAAATATGCTCCCAAAACGATTTCAAGTCGCTCTTGAACTTGTTGAAGTCGCTGGGCATTTTGACACGTCTAATTCTAGTCCTTTCTATTTCCAGTACAAGGAAGTAAATTGATAAGATTTCTAAAGCTTATTCTTGTGTTCTTAACAGCTCAAACATTTTTTATATAATCTCATGGTTTTAAAATCATGACTAAATGACTTTGTAGTATACATTTATTGAAAAATTCATTAGAAATTGCCCTAAATATTTATGTTTCAACTACAGATCTCTAAACGGAAGTGGTCTATTTATAAATAAAAAAAAAAACGTAAACAATCTGCAAATTTTAATATGGATATCCCTTTCATGTTTAGCAACAGTCTCTTTGAGCAACTAAAGGGATACACTACCAATTTACTAGAGATGATAAAATAAAGAAAATTTATGTTATGTAAATGTAACCTAAATGTAGGAGAACCTCCAACAGAAGCTTTTAGGGGAAAAGGAACATAAAATTGATACAGCTAAAATAAGACCATTCTTTATTAAATCTACAATGTAGATTTTGAAATATTAATAATATTTGAATGATTAAAACTGATTTATTGCCATTCTTGAATATTTGATATGCCTTTGAGAACACTCAAAATTAGTTGAATATATGTAAATCAAATACAAAGTCTTATACATTCAGTTGCGATTAGCCGTATATGCGTAAACAAGTCTCCTTGTCATGACCTGAAGTCTCCCTACCTGTACCCAGAGGGAGACTTTTCCCTGTTCTTTTGAAGTGTGGCAAGCCCTGCTCACAACAATGAGGAAAAAAAAGAACAGATAAAATCTACCGGACTAACATCTTCAGCTAACATAACAATCCTGAGGAAAAAATCAGAGAAAAATGTACAAACTTACAACAATTGCACAAAATCTTAATCTACATAATCTGTTTGTTGTTTATTTCATCTTTTGATGAAGTTCAAAATATTCTATCTGAAAATTAGCTGGACACAATTTCTCTGTTATATAACTCAAACTAAAGTTTTTAAAGATTTCTATAATTTGCTTTTCTCTTGTTATGTGAAACTTTCTTCTGAATTGATTCCCATATACTAGTAAGTATGACCTGTTCACAGTTTGCTGGATCCAAATATATAATACTGTTCAAAGTTTTCACTACATGGTTCTGATGTAGATTCGGTTTAAATGACGTATTTACGTTCAATTATTAAAACAAATGAGTTCTTCAACAGAGAAAGGCACATTATAGGGATATTGTCATTTTTCACTGAACTCAAAGTGTCTATTTTACTACATATCATTACACGATAAATTTGTTTAATGTTACTTCATTATGTTTCATTATGATAAATGGTGTCTAAAAACATTGGAATATTTTGTTTTGAGGTTAAAGGTCCCCTTTTCAGTTCAATGTTAAACCTATGGAAATTTTATGTAAAATCCCCAGCCTTAACGGCTTGTTGGTTCTTTACCAAACTTCGTTTGTAGGTAACTGTTTCATTTATGCACACAAAGCAACCATTCGTTGCAAGTATGATCGACTAATAAATGAGAAATTTATGTTAAACAATATAAATAAAGGGCTACGCCTAGCGCAGCATGATACGACCGCAGCATGTCGACCATTGAAATTTTTAAAGTGAATGTGGACACAGTAAAGAGTTTGAAAAATAATTAGATGGACACAAGAAGAAGCTAGACACAGTTATTAACTAGAAACAAAATAGGGAAAAAATCAACCCTTTTAATTACTTACTGTTAAAAAACCGTAAGAGCTATGCAGAATATGTACTATCAACTAAAACTTTACAGACATAGAAATTTAAAGAAAAAAAAAAAACATCGAAATCTGATGAAAAATAAAGATATGACATATTTAGAAAAATTGTANAAAAATGGCAAATCATTCCAGCAGAAAACATCCAACTACCACAATATTTTCAAGATTTTTTCTACAAAATCATTAAATTTGTTGATACTAGCACAAAATAATGGTAGCTTTGCATGGGTAATTATCTCAATAATTTGTAGATAAATTTCTGGAATAAACCAACAAGCCGTTCAGTCTGGGGGTGTTACAAAAAATTCCCATAGGTTTAACATTGAACTGAAAAGGGGACCTTTAACCTTAATACTTTCTCTTACATGTTCTCAAAATTATCTTCTTACCCTTTTTCACCTTTTCTCACAAACTTTTGAACTTCTCTGACACCTTTCCGTAATTGTTTGTGTTTTGAAGCTGTAAATATAAGTAAAAAATTACTTGTAATATGAACAGACATTATGACCTCAAATATGAAACCATCTTTGTTCTGAAGTTTTGTACAACATAGAATTGAGCATTCCAATTTGCATTTTTGGATCAGGGATTATTTTGCTATATGATTTAGGGCTGTCTGGCTGCCCCATTCCCAACATGGCCGTCCCATTTTAAAAGAAGAATGTACAAATTTCCCAAACTCTATTTCCTGAGAATCACTGTATGATTGTCCCAAGAAACCATGTTCTGTTTGCAAAAGGAAACTAAGTAAAATCTCAAATGCATATTTTAAGACTAAAATATCATGAATGCCTAATGGAATCTTGTATAATATGAAGACAGTCTTTTTTTTTTGACGATTTGTAAAGGACAATGTCACAATAAGTGTTAGAAGTTTCCTCTCTTTCCTATCTTTGAAGATTGTTTTGATGGTAATGTTTATATAATAAACTCAAAATGTCTTCCTTCCATGTATATACTTAAACATTGGACCTTACGCCTACATTGATTCATGACGTGGTATTTGATACATTTTCCATCCAAAGACTCATTTGTATTGTGGAAAACAAAACTGCTTGTTGTCATCACAAACAGATTTTGCTTGACGTGGTATTCCACCATGATCTTGAACGTGGACAACTTTTTGAAAACATGGACAAAATATTTAGCTGTGTGGGCCATGTCACCATTGTATTGAATGGGGAATCATCGCAGGTCAGCATAAAAAAAATCAAGGTGTTGTCATGAGATAAATTTTATTAAAAAGGAATGAGTTTAATGTCATTAATGATCAATTCCTTTTTCTTTAATTTTTTTTTATAATCAGAAAATTGGGCTGGTTGAAGTTAAACTGAATTTTCTCTGCCAACAAGGGTTCCCAGATCGTAGTTACTATAGAATTCAGATATGTATTGTAAGCCTCAGTTTTTTTTGTTTGTCACATTACCGTGAGAAAAAGGCATAAAAAATTCTGACATTAAATCCCTGTTCTTTCAAATACTCTCATGATATTAAAATAATCACTGTCAACAATAAGGGTCCCTCGATCATAATAGTTGCTTGTAAGGTCTTGGCCTATAAATATTCTGTCAAAAATCATTGTTTATCAAATCTTTATAATAAGAAGCTTAAACATAGGTAATCAATGATTACAAAGTTTGCCTCGTTATGGCACATTGTCACAGCAACCCAATTTTGCCTGAATGCTGACCTACTAACAAAAATGCATGCATATGCAAGGTTACATGAACCTACAATGTACAGTTACTGACTTGGACGTATACATTAATGTAAGTCGATCATGCATAAAATGTAGATTAAAGAGACCTAATTTTGTCTGGATGCTGACCTACCATAAGATGCATGCATATGCACGATCATCCTACCATGTACAGTACACGAGATCTGAACTTGAATGCAAGTAACTCAAGCCAAAAATATAGGTCAAAGTGACCTTATTTTGTCAGGATGCTGACCTACCATGTACATTGACTGAGATTTGAACTCGGACATAATCTTGAATGTAAGTCACTCAGGTGGAAAATGTAGGTCAATGTGACCTAATTTTGCCCGGATGCTGACCTACCATTAGAGATGTATGCTCATGCAAGGTTAGATGATCCTACCATGAACAGTGAAAGAAATCTGAACTGCAACATAAACTTGAATGTAGACACTCAGGCAGAAAGTATAGGTCAAAGTGACCTAATTTTGCCTGGATGTTGACCTACCATCAGATGCATGCATGTGCAAGGTTAGATGATCCTACTATGTACAGTGACTGAGTTGCTGCAAAAACTTAATTCAAAAGGAGATGAAAGTTTGGAAACTAGTAATAAGGAGTAAAATAAAAACAAGTGTAAACAGTATATATATATGTATCTATTTAAAAATGTATAATTAAAATTTTTTGGTGGGCTGTCCCAGCAAAATGTGAGGTCACTGGACTTCATATTTATATTTTTATATTTTGTCTCCTATGATAATCATTTAAATTACTGTAATGAACTGTATATTTTAATTGTTAGTGATTGTTCTGCTTGAAAAGGCGCATTAATGTGCAAATAACATCCTGTATTCTGTATTTTGAGGTCTGAACTCCGATGTAAACTTGAATGTCAGTCACTTAAGTGGAAAATGAAGCGGAAAATGTAGGTCAGAGTGATCAAATTTTGTCTGGATGCTGACCTACCATCAGAGATGCATGCACAGTTAGATGATCCTACTATACATAGTTACTGAGATATGAACTTGGATGTAAATTTAAATGCAAGCCACTCAAGCGGAAAATATATGTCAGAGGGACCTAATTTTCTTGGAGGTTGTAAGTCAACCCAAGATGCACCTGCATGCAAAAGTTTGATGACCCTACCCTGCACAGTTACTAAGATATAAACCTTAACGCGGACCTGGAGGCAGAAGACGTGGACATAGACGCCAGGGGTACTCCAATAATTCCCCTCAACTTTCCTTGAGAAGAACTAAAAATTACGCTGATGAAAATTAAGATAAAGCCTGGATAATAGTATAAGCGGGAGCGCTTTCTAAAGCCTAGATAAGATATAAATAGGCAATTTTCTAAAAATAGAATTACAAACCAACTAATGAAAAAATCAATCTCAGGTAATATGAATACAAACTAGGTAAAGGTGCTTAATCAATAATTCAACCATGCTTCAATAATTCAACCATAAGAATAAGCAACTGTGCCAAGAGGTGGCAAAAGCCCACCCTGGTTTTAGTCAGATGAACAAAATTGACCCATTTTGAGTTTCCGGAGTCATCTCCCCTGATTAAAAATAAGCGGCTATCAAGGGTAATTTTTAACATAGAATATAACGGAGGGGTTGCAGATAAAATGCTATAACTTTGGATTGAAGAAAGTTCGGGTTGTATCATTTGGATATGATGTACACGCTGGTCCATGATAACGCATTGACAACAGTGTTTGCAACGCACAGACAACGGGAAAATATGACAGTGAGAAGCCACAAATTTTTATTTTATGAATTTTAGTCAGTAAAGTAATTAATTCTATTGTTAACAATACCCACACGGAATGTAAAAATTATTCAGAAATCGTTGTATCATGCTTTTAAAGTGTTTCGAAATAGTTATATTGTGATTAAACTGAAAACCGTTGGAACGCTCATACGGAAATGTGTGTTATTTTGGAAATTTTCTGAAATTCTCGTTAAAATACATAAATGTATGAATGTAACTTAAAGCATAAAGAAACACACTGCCTTTCCGTGTCTTTTCAAAATATTTCTACTTGTTAAACATTTGTAAATTAGTATTTTGATGGTTTTTTTCAAGTCAACGCACAGTACAACGATTTGATTACAACGCAAAAACAACGGTGAAGTAAACAGCATATGATATATCCTGTATGATATATCTTAAATTTCAAGATAATTTCAGATAAAAATGTGGTCAACTACATTTTAGTTTATTATTTATTGTTATTTTTTATCTAAAAACTGAGGAAAATACTTCCTCCATAAATTGATGCTTAATTCTTGGGACGATCAAGTTTAAGCTAACTATCACATGCCTACTTGTCTAACATATATGTAAATGTATGAGAACCATGGGCCATCAAATGCCGAGCTATCACGACCAATAGAGATGAAGCAATGTTTTCCGATAAACTTTGCCAGTGGAAATCCGCTTTTATTAGTTTTCAAAGTTTGATATATTCTACATTTAGTGTGATAATCGGATGCACACATGACATGGGACCGACTGTTTGTTCTAGGCATTAAGCTCGAAGCAAAAGTGTGACAAATAAGCTGTATGGTTCTGGAGTGCAATTTGAATTTATTTGATTTAGAACTTAGTTGTGATGTTGTGAAGCATGTTATAGTACGCTTCAAATAAATCAAAAGTTTATCGCTGTTGGGAAGTATTGGTCAGCATTTCTTTACTAAATTGGCAAGAAATCCTGTCCCACTGGTATTTCGACTTCAAACACACGAGAGCTCGAACCCATGGAATCTCGCGTGTAATTTACTGCAAGTTTCTGGTTTTAAAAATATTTCTGATAGCTTTCACTGATTTTTTCTTCAAAAACTATGAATTTAGGGAACTTGAAGGGATCTATGCGCGACACGTAACCAGTCCAAAAAAACAGTGAGTGACGAAGTACATCAATTAGACTTTCCTTGAATCTTGAAAATACGTTCAAAAGTGGTCTCTAATCCAGACCCCTAATTTAGAGTTACAGCTGCAATTAGACATCGACATTTTTGCAATCTTTTTTGTTTTTGTTTTTTTCATTTCGACCTGTCAAAGTCGTCACAAAGTGCATGTTTTTTTTAATAAATCAAAAATCGGATTTATGAGAGTAGTTTCAGCTCACTGGGGAAACTTACAGACTAATTATGTCATTAAGTAATACGACAGACTGTTGTTTTTGCGTTGTACCTGAATCGTTGTCTGGAACATTTAAATCTTGGGAAAACATAAAAAAGGACATAACATTTCGTAATGCTGCTTTATTCATTCATAAATGAATATATTTTAGAGAGAAAATTAGGAAATTCCACAAATGACGCTTATTTTTTGTTTGACTGTTCAAATTGTTCACAGTTTTATTCTTAAACACCAGTTTTCTGCACTTTACTAATGTAACATCCCGATTCCGCAATAATTTTGGCATTCCTTGTGGGTATTTTCTAAAATTTGAATGGATTACAATAAAATCTTAAAACACCAAAAATAAAACCTACCGTCCGATTTACGCTTGTTATATCATATATTTCCTTTGTCTAGGCGTTGCAAAGACCGTTGTCACCGCGTTGGTACCGTTGTCAGTGCGTTATCATAGACCAGTGTGATGTAGATACAACCTCCGGGTATAATCTTACATACTTTTCAGGCAAGTCCAGGTGTTTGTTAATTGCACGTGAAGATCACAGAGTGGGACAGGGACCTAATAAATATCTGTATGAGAGGCACTTAAAGTAGCTAATGAATGAGCAAGGGTTAATATTATACAAACTATGATTTCACAAGAATTCCAGAAATTATAAAAAAAATCAACCAATATGTAATACACAACAAATAAAGGGCTACGCCGAGCGCAGCATGATACGACCGCAGCATGTCGACCACTGAAATTTCAACAAAATTAGATTAAAGTGAACGTAGACACAGTAAAGAGCTTGACACAATAATTAGATGGACACAAAAAGAAGCTAGACACAGTTATAAGTTAGAAACAAAATAGGGAAAAAATAAACCCTTTTGATTACTTACTGATAAAAAACCATAAAAGCTATGCAAAATATGTACTATCAACTAAAACTTAACATCCATAGAAATTCAAAGAAAAATAAAAGGCTACGCCGAGCGCAGCATGATACAACCGCAGCATTTCGATCACTGAAATTTCAACAAAAGTAGTTTAAAGTGAACGTGGACACAGTAAAGAGCTTGACAAAATAATTAGATGGACACAAAAAGAAGCTAGACACAGTTATAAGTTAGAAACAAAATAGGGAAAAAATAAACCCTTTTGATTACTTACTGATAAACATAGGTAATCAACGATTACAAAGCTCGCCTTGTTATGGCACATTGTCAGAGTAACCCACTTTTGCCTGGATGCTGATCTACCATCCGAGATGTATGCATATGTAAGGTTACAGTGATCCTACCATGTATAGTTACTGAGATCTGAACTCATCCAAAAACTTGAAGGTAAATCAATCAAGCGTAAAATATAGGTCAAAGTGACCTAATTTTGCCTGGATGCTGACTTACCATCAGAGTTGCATGCATATGCAAAATTACATGATCCTACCATGTATAGTGAATGAAATCTGAACTCGTCCAAAAACTTGAATGTAAATCAATCAAGCATAAAATATAGGTCAAAGTGACCAAATTTTGCATGGATGCTGACCTACCATCAAAGTTGCAGACATATGCAAGGTAACATGATCCTACCATGTATAGTGACTGAGATCTGAACTCGGACTTAACTTTGAATGTAAGTCATTCAAGCGGAAAATATAGGTCAAAGTGACCTAATTTTGCCTGGATGCTGACCCACCATCAGAGATGCATGCAAATGCAAGGTTACATGATCCTACCATGTATAGTGACTGAGATCTGAACTCGGACGTAAACTTGAATGTAAGTC
>MJUU01025095.1:105271-120691 GCA_002080025.1 Modiolus philippinarum
TAAACTTGAATGTAAGTCATTCAAGCGGAAAATAAAGGTCAAAGAGACCCAATTTTCTTGGAGGCTGTGAGATAGCCCAAGATGCATCTGTATACAAAGTTTGATGATCCTACCCTTCATAGTTACCAAGATATATACCTAAATGCGGACGCGGACGCGGACGTAGACGCGGACGCCGGGGTACTCCAATAGTCCCCCTCAACTTGGTTTAGGCGAACTAAAAAACCGTAACAGCTATGCAATATATGTACTATCAACTAAAACTTAACATCCATAGAAATTCAAAGAAAAATAAAGGGCTACGCCGAGCGCAGCATGATACGACCGCAGGATGTCGATCACTGAAATTTCAACATAAGCAGTTCAAAGTGAATGTGGACACAGTAAAGAGCTTGACACAAAAATTAGATGGACACAAAAAGAAGCTTGACACAGTTATTAGCTGGAAACAAACTACGGAAAAAATCAACCCTTGATCACTTATTGATAAAAAAAAAAACTGTAAGAGCTATGCAAAATATGTTACTATCAACTAACACTTTACATCCATAGAAATAAAAAAAAAGAATCCATCGAAATCTGATGAAAAATAAAGATTTGACATATTAAGAAAAATTGCAATTTTGGCCCCTTTGACCCCTTGTAGCTCGGAAAAGGTAAAAGCTACGCCAAATCCTTTGGCATACTACTGAAAGCTTAGATCAAGTGGAATCCAAAGAAAAAAATCCCATCAAAATCCAATGAAAAATAAAGATTTGACATATTTAGAAAAATTGCAATTTTTGCCCCTTTGACCCCTTGTAGCTCGGAAACGGTATATGAAGCGCAAAATCCGTTGACATATCTCTGAAAGCTTAGATCAAGAGGAATCCAAAGAAAAAAATCCCATCGAAATCCAATGAAAAATAAAGATTTAACATATTTAGAATAATTGCAATTTTGGCCCCTTTGACCCCTTGTAGCTCGGAAACGGTAAGAGCTACGCCAAATCTGTTGACATAGTGCTGAAAGCTTAGATCAAGGGGAATCCAAAGAAAACAATCCCATTGAAATCCGATGAAAAATAGAAATTCCACATTATCTGCAAATTCGCAATTTTGGCCCCTTTGGCCCCTCATACCTGGGAAAGGAAACAAGTTACCAAAAATCTAATAGCTAAGTGCCATATTAATTTTTCACAAGGAATCCATTGAAAAAAACTGCATCAAAATTGGACTTAAAATAAAAAAAAAAATTTTTTTTGAGATTAGCCCCTGTTGGGCCCCATTTATCTTGTGTGCACACATGCTACATGAAATCCGCTGGCATACATCAGATTGGAAATTTCCTCAGGAGCACACTGAAACAAACCCCATCAAAATCCATTAAATAATAAAGATTCTACAGTCAAATATGTGAAAACACCCAATTTAACCCTTTTTTGGCCCCTAATTCTGAAATGGGTGGGGCCAAAAACTAAAGGAAACAAAAGGTTTCTCAAGAATGTACCTAGAAACATCATACTGAGATTTGAAAACAATCCGTCCACTAGAACCAAAGTTATGCTGTCCACAGACACGAAAATACCTAATTTAACCCCTTTTTGGCCCCTTTTTTTGCCTCTTTTTCAAAAACGGGTTGGGCAGGGAACCCGAAATTATAAATAGGGCTTAAGCTTGTGCCAACAAACATCATGCTAAAATTTGGTAACAATCCGTTCACTAGAACCAAAGTTATGCTGTCCACAGACGCCGACGCCAGCACCATACCATAATGATTGCATTTTTGGCCCCTTTGACCCCTTGTAGCTCGGAAACGGTAAGACCTACACAAAATCTGTTGACATATTACTGAAAGCTTAGATCAAGAGGAATCCAAAGAAAAAAATCCCATCGAAATCCGATGAAAAATAAAGATTTGACATATTTAGAAAAATTGCATTTTTGGCCCCTTTGACCCCTTGTAGCTCGGAAACGGTAAGACCTACAAAAAATCTGTTGCATATTACTGAAAGCTTAGATCAAGAGGAATCCAAAGAAAAAATCCCATCAAAATCCGGTGAAAAATAAAGATCTGACATATTTAGAAAAATTGCAATTTTGGCCCCTTTGACCCCTTGAAGCTCAGGGCTACGCCAAATCCATTGACATACTACTGAAAGCTTAGATCAAGAGAAATCCAAAGAAAAAAATCCCATCGAAATCCGATAAAAAATAAAAATTCTATATAATCTGCAAATTCGCAATTTTGGCCCTGTTCGGCCCTCATAGCTGGGAAAGGAAACAAGTTATCAAAAATCTAATAGCTGAGCGCCATATTAATTTTTCACAAGGAATCCATTGAAAAAACTGCATCAAAATCGGACTAAAAATAAACAAGAGGCTCTCAAGAGCCTGTATTGCTCACCTGGCCCTTGATTAACATAGACAGTTTATGTTAAAGATTAAACTATAAATCCAATATCCCTGATTAGTTAAGGGGGAGAAGACCTCTGTTAGTTTAACATTGGACCCCATGGGAAACACTTAGTTCCCCGCTGGCTGCCATGTTGGATATCACGCTGACCTGAAAAACACCTTTTTGCAAGGGACCACTCACTGACTATTGCGGCCAAGTTTTGTTCTAATTGGCTCATACATTCAGAGGAGAAGATCTTTGAATGTGTTTTCCCATAGGGTCCAATGTCAAAACTATGTTCCCCACTGGTGGCCATGTTGGATATAGTGTGATCCTGAAAAACATCTTTTCTGCTAGGGACCACCTAAGGACTATTGTGGCCAAGTATGGTTCTAATTGGCTCAGTAGTTTCAGAGAAGAAGATCTTTGAAAGTGTTTTCCCATAGGGTCCAATGTTAAAACTGTGTTATCCCCTGGCCGCCATCTTGAATATCACGCTGACCTGAAAAACACATTTTTTGCAAAGGACCACCTAAGGACTATTGTGGCCAAGTTTGGTTCCAATTGGCCCAGTAGTTTCAGAGGAGAAGATCTTTGAATGTGTTTTNTGAGTGAACTAAGAATCTAGCCCGTTTTACCCGTCTCAACTGTAGTGAATAACAATTGCTTATTTTCGTTAGTCCCGTAGATAGTAGTTGATATGGGAAAAAGCCGCAGGTTTTCAAAAAACGTTTTTGAAAACCTGCGGCTTTTCCCCATATCAACTACTGACACAGTGGCGGATCCAGACTTTCTGCTAAGGGGGGCCGAGCAATATTTTTTTCAAAAGGGGGGCCCGGAACCCAATTTTTTTTAAAAACCCCTAGGAATTTTAAATATTTTCCGACCTAAGGGGGGGGGGTCCGGGACCACCCCCCCCCCTAAATCCGCCACTGCGACACATTTTAAACCGGAGAAAAAAAAGAACAAGACAATATGACCGGATGAAAGTTGATGTATGAATTAAAAAATACATTTCTTTGTTAAATAGAGTAGTTTATAAGTATAGAATAATGGAAGTTTTGTTTTTGATACAAGAAATATCGGCGAACAATAAAGGGGCTCGTCCATTATTTTAGCCAATATTTCTTGTATCAAAAACAAAATTTCTATTATTCTTTTTATCGGTAATTAACTAAATCATTTAATAGGAAGCGAAGCTTCCATATATTTTGGAAACTGCAATTTTGTTCCCAATACTATGAGTTGAAAAAATCCCTGCGTCGAGAGTTATCGTTCTTGGAAATATACGCAAATGGACACATCAATCTTTCAGAGAAGATTTCTAAAATATGTGTAAAAAATAAAGCATATGAATACGTTGTTTGATGGCCATACAAACATGTTGATGGTTAAATCGAAATGAAGAATACAGAATAAAAACAGTTTTACTGGGGAATTCTGGTACGAAACTAAAGACATATAAAACCATTCGGAATTCCACTGCATCGAAAAGGGGCATCATAATGACCGAGAAATCACGAATGAATATATGCAACCATGACAACGATAAAGCGGAACAATATCGTTACGCAAGAATTTTGAGTATATTTGTTTATACACTAAATTACAACTTCTACACAGTCATGTAGTATAGACAAGACGCCAGGGAAGGTTTTGTCAGCAAAATAAATGTTAGCCATGTAGTAACTTCGCGACGGTTGTTTTCACTGCTTAAATAAAGATTGCATGATCATTGACATTGCGACGACAAGTTGCTATTGACTATTGTAGACGTGCATTATAGCATACGTTCAGACTGGCATTTATTCATCGAACGTATCCATACAATCCATTTACAGGAATCAAATCACAATATGAAGTCTTACCTTGATGTAGAGCGTCGACAATGCTCACTCCTTTGTCCCAAATTTTGACTCCTAGTCCTGCTTGGGGACTGCATCTTGTTATATACTGACGTATATTTGACCAAAAACTTTCCAAATAAAATGGCATTATGCTTTCCAATAACATAATGCTCAAATGATTGAGAAAATTCGTCAAAACAACAAGCGTCTGCTACCCCGGAAATATACTTCCAGGATCGATAACTGCAATAATCAAAGGGCTTAAAGTACTGTGACTTGGAGTTGCGTCAGGATGTAGCATGGCCTGATAAAATCTGTTGGAGTCATATATAAATATATGAAAATGTAAAAAAATTGTCACGACAAGAAAAGGATTTTTCAGTGGAACTTGATCTTCATTCCATTATAAAAAGATCTATTTTTTAACGATTATATGATCTTTTTTTTTTCAATTTTATTTTATTGATATAAAATATTTGAAACTGAATCAATCAATAAAATACCAATAAATATTTTTTTTATTAATTAAAGGAATGTCAGGGCAAGTGCATAATTTAAGGTCTAAAATTTGAGAATTGGAAGCAATGTAGAAATATGTGTTATTATCAATGAAGGGATATGGAGTAAATGCAAATGAGACAAAGTCTCTACAAATACATGGTAAATAAGCAATGGAACAACGCTTTTATTGTTGTTCTTCATCTTGCAGTCGCCATGAGGCCTTCAACAATGAGCTTTACTCATACCTCATAGCAAGTTCAAGACGGCCCCTAGCACCGGTTTGAGCGGAATTCATTGCTAATTGTCGAGCAACGCTACATCCATGCTTTTTTATCCTAATGATCCATGGATGCGGGATCGTCAACAAACTTAAAGTTAACTGGCGAAGTGTTCTTACAATCGCTGTCATCCATTGCCCGACAAAAAGACGACAGAAGACGATCACAACATTCAAACAACCACAGGGCACTCATCGAGCCAATTGTAAGAAAACTTGGCAAAGTAAAATTATGAGATGTGGGCACAATAAACAGGTGGTCAGAATTACAATTTCAGATTACAAAAAATAAAAAGGCCAAAATATGAAAGTGTGATAGCATATCCATATGAGAGTTATTCTCTGCATATAGTCAATTAGAAGCTTTATCTTTCTGATATAAACTAATAATACCAGTAACTGCTGGGAGAGGTTACTCAGTAGGGAAGAGAGGGGACGGGTATTGTTACACCGTCTGAATCACGGACAAAAACAAAGGATCCCACGATTCCAGACGTGCATTTAGTATACAAACTAACAAATAAAATGGATAACCTTAGGCATCCTACCCCATGTACAGTGTATCTGGAAATTAGTCTCAAGGAATTAAGTCAGCATTATAAGAGCGGCGATAGTAAAAAAAAATGCATAAAATAAAATATAAAAAAATGAATAAATAAACCTACCCCCCCCCCAAAAAAAAAAAGAAAAATAAAATAAAAATAAAATAAGGGGTACCAGTCAAATTTTCTCCAGTTTTTATTGATTGTGCCTAAATTTTGCATGAAATTTTTAAAGTTCTGCAGAAAAAAATCACGGGGTCCATCCCGGAACACCTCCTCTGGCTTTCCTTTGAATGAAACCTTCAAAAATCGTATAGAAATAAAAACTGACGGCCACAAATAGTTTAAGGAAAATAAGGTTTGTACAATTTTTGCTTTACTTTGTCAGTACTTTTGGGTAAAGATTAAATAATTTATTAACTTTTGTCAATAACTATTCTGCAGGCGAATCATTACCTATGGCTACGCCAAAGCAAAGGTGCAGCTTTAAAGTGAGGTAAAACTTGATTATATCATGCCAAGTTTTCTTACAATTGGCTCGATGAGTGCCCTGTGGTTGTTTAAATGTTGTGATCGTCATCTACTAGTCTTTTTGTCGGGAAATTGACGACAGCGATTGTAAGAACACTTTGCCAGTTAAGTTTATGTTTGTTGACGATCCCGCATCCATGGATCAAAGGAGAAAAAAACATGGATGTAGCGTTGCTCAGCAATTAGCAATGAATACCGCTCAAACCGGTGCTAGGGGCCGTCTTGAACTTGCTATGAGGTATGAGTAATGCTCATTGTTGAAGGCCTCATGGTGACTTCAAGATGAAGAACAACAATAAAAGCGCTGTTCCATTGCTGTGTTTTACCATGTATTTGTAGAGATTTTGTCTCATTTGCATTTACTCCATATCCCTTCATTGTTAATTGAAAGATATTGTTTTAATTAATTGGTTCAAGAACATACTGTCCGTAATGTTGTAAAAACCAATGCCAAACCCTATCATGTTCATTTACTTTGAAAAATCGGTAGAAAACAAAACCATCTCGTCAGTAGTACAATGTAGTTGAAATTTAGGAGACGTTGCTCAGGAGGTTGCTTCTTTTGTAAGTGATACAAATAGTAAATATTTTCGGGTTGAAATATGTCCGGGGGATAGTTATAACTATCATAACTAAAGTCCAGGGACAGACATTCCTGGGAGAATGAATCCGGGGGGACATATATTTCTAGGAAAATATGTCCTCGGACAACTATTCGTAGTAAAATAAATGTGCAGACATATCTTTCTATGAGATTTATTCCGTCTGGACAAATTTTCTTGACGGACATATTTTACTGCTACAGTCAAATGTGTTTACATGGTTTATGCCTGTATTTCATATTTTATGTCTCCTTCCATTCCCCTTGCATACTGAAAGATATCCCGAATGAAACAAGTGCATGTGATTGTACCGTATATTTACACGCTTGACATTGATTTCTATTTCTGTGCTTTGTATCTGTCTGGCGTCATTGTTTTGTGTCGGACGTCATTTTTTCCGTGTTCTCGTTTTTGCCATGTCTTTGGACTTCGATTTTTGTAAATTTCACTGCTTTATTCCTTCGGTATTCTACTGCCGTTGTTTGACAACGCATAACACAAGGAGTCACAGCTACATCACATGAAAATATTCAAGCTGTAATATCCATTACTGGGTGGATCATTAGTCGTGCTTCACAAAGGGTGGTTCCAGTTGCATGGGTTTAAGAAGAGTGTAGTTCCAGTGAATTTTTTTGTTGATATTTTGCGTTTATTCACCAAATTTTTTTTCATAAAAAGGGGGTCCATAAGCCAGATCCTCTCCTCTTGTTCTACCAATGCCATCTTCCTATTGTCCCTGATAAACACTGACACATGGAAGGCCTACAGTATACAACAGTTTTTCACCGAGTGAATTCAGCTTCGCTTCCACATAGGTTATACCTATCATATTAGAACAAATTTTGAAAATGAAATTCAATGTTAATTTTCAACAAATCGTGAAATTGACTAGTATTGATTAGTAACAGAATTTGTACGATCCGGTAAGAGTTTCTGTAAGATGTATATTCATTGATTCTGATTGACAAAGTGGCCTAAGATACTTTATTTTTTCGTATTCGGGCAGTAGCCAATACTGATAAATATTTGCTTCGTGAGATCAAAGGAAACTCATACAAATTACCGAAAAAATTATATAATTGTCTTAAAGTTCATAATTTTGTAATTTGTAATAATCTGTTTAAAGAACTTAAAGGGAAACTTTTATTTTAGATAATGTTTAACATCTTCATTGTTTAGGGCTTTTGAATAGTCCACAGTTGGAAAAGAGTTTAAACCCCAAAAGTGGTGTAATCAATTTTTGTGATATGATTATTTGAAATGGGGGTATTAGGAAGCGAAGCTTCCATATATATTGGAAACGTACTTTTTGCTATCATCATCATCATCATCATCATCATCATCATGTCTATGAATCTGAAAATCCCCTGCGCCGGAAGTTATATTGCGAGTCTTTCCAATGGGACACTCGGAACTCGATTTAATAGAAAAATCCCTACAGAGCATCCGAGGTATGCCGAGTTGCTTAACAAGAGTCATATACGGAGATGACTTGAATTATTCGAGTTTTCATGTCAACGGAACTATGCTAGACCGGGAATGTATAGGCAGAATCTATCAATATGCACGTTTGCAAAATCGTCGTCGATGTGACGTCTTTGAAATTGTATTCGACGTCATTTTCATCTTTACAAATATTGCAACGTCACAATGCAAGAAATAACGTTTTGCCTCGACAATTAGGATTTTAGGGGCACAACAGGGTTATTCGCCGTGACGTCACAACCTCGAAATTTTTACCTGTGGAGCATTTTGGCTGGCAAGAAAACGTAATCATTAATAAGGGTCATACCGAAACTTCAAATTTTTCTACAAGAGACTGATATCTATTAAAGAACTTCTTCATGGTCGTATGAGACGGAATTTTTTGAAGTCTTGATTAATAAGGCGGTCACGCAGATATGTCTAATGAGAAAGTTTGTTTAATTTGTGCTAGTTAATGAATCAAGTTGTGAAACATAAGCAAGAGAAGCTAGAATAGTACTTTCCTTGTTAGGGAAATTGATAATTTTGAAATTAAAATCGTCCCTTGTTGTTAATTTTAGTACTGAGATGACTATTTTCGTTAAATTCGAGATGTAAGTCTTAACAATATGCAGATCAAGTGGTTCCTGTCTCCTTTCTTCCACCCCTTCTCCTTTTATCCCGCTCCATTCTCAAAGTCACCTATAACACTAGTACTGTCCGCCTCTTATAAAGTGTTATAACAATACAATAAGACATTAGGTTTCTGTGAAATCTGGAAATTCTTTTATAAAATTATACTTTACATCCTCATTTATTTACAGCCTCAAACAAAGGTGAAGTATTTAATTCCACATCTGAATCATGAAGCAAAATGCCAAACTGATCATCAATGTATGCCTGTCGATCAATCTGTCATTAGTTTCAACATGTGTCAGTTGGGGATTAATATGATAAACTCAGCAATTGGAACAGCAATATTGCCCTCCACGAGACAACTTATTTTGAAGCTAGTTTCTCATCATACCAGTCAGGTTGTAAAGAAAAACACAAAGTTAAATCATGTTAACAGCACGGACAGACATGATGCATATCTTATCATGTACAAAAGTAGAAAAATTGTATTACATGTTACATAAGCAATCATTCACTGTTAACACAGTCCATACTTATTATCAAGTAAAATGTGCACTATAGAAAAAAAAACATCGATCAAGGAGAAATGAAAAAGGGCAGGAGAAAGGGAGAAGGGAGAAATAAAATGAAAATGAGAACGGAGAAACGACAGAAGGATAGGAGAATAGAGACAGGGGTGGGAGAAAGGAAAAAAGAAAGGGAGAAGGGAGAAAATAAAATAAAAGGGAGAACGGAGAAAGGAGAGAAGCGATAGGAGAAAGGAGCAAGAAGAGAGAGAATGGAGAAAGACACACACGAGGATATTTTTAATAGCACTATTTGTGACGCTGGTTTTGGTACGAGATTCAATCTACAAAATTAGACCAGCTTTCCTTATTTTCATTACCAATTGTCAGTTCACTTTCATATGTGATGGAATAATTGGTTTGCAAGTTATCATCGGTAGGTTGATCGCGATCTTTTTCAAATACTTAGAGAGCTCTTCCGCCAGGTTGGAATGTTTGTCTTGTAATTTTATATTAATCGTTCAAAGTTGAGATATTATAATTTTGCACGCTTGAGTTGAAATTATTTTTTTATGAAATTACATCAAAGTGTTCTACAGTAATGCCTGGAAACTAACGTCTTACATTTTCTATTGCGTGTTCGTGAGACCGTGCATTTTGATATTGTTACACCATAATTAATAGTGTCCTTATCACCTGGTTAGTGTTATAAAATTCATTCCAAGTGTTCAGATGTTATGACACGAAACCATTTTCTTTTTGTGGCATGAAAACCGGGCGGACTGACATAGCGGATCCAATCCTATAATTCTCTGCAAAGCGGGAAACAGCAAATCAAAAAAAAAAAAAAACTTATCAAGTATAAGTCATGAAATTAATTTCTCCTCGTAGGCCTTGCTTGTCCTTCAATCATCCGGGTAGGAAATGGTTTAATCATGTTATTATGGAATACGTTAATGAGTAGGATATTTGTATTTCAATATTTAAGCAGGTAATATCATTTGGGCAATTGAGATGCAGTATTATTACAGATACAACGTGTGTTTCTAGTAAAAAGAAAATTCGACGATATACATTTACCGTGATTGAAAATGTACATGATGTATCGAAGTCTGCAATATCAGCGATGAAACTGTATTCATTTTGCTAGAGAATGCACCCACCCTCAATTCAAATAAGCATTGATGAATATGAAATGAAGTGTTTTTTCCTACCTTCAGTCAGACTGAAGCGGAAGTTTTCATTCTGTTACTGTTCATCCGTTCCGAAAATGGTATTAATTTCTGTTCTCCTAGGTACTTTTATGCGTAAACGATAGACCCTGTGCGTATGTACTTACAAATATTAAAAAAGAAAACACACACAAAAAAAATCTGATTATGTGTTTATACCACCTCCCTCGTCTAGGTTACATATAAAAAATAAATTTATATATTAACTTGTTGTTACATTAATTTTGTTGTATTGTTGTGTCTGAATTATGAATGTTATATTGTAATTGTCCCTTGAGGGACCTTGATTGGAATAAATGTATCTTAGTCTTATATAACATTGATATATTAGTCCTAGCCAAGAACATACAGTACGCGTATATATTTTCATGCATACGAGTTTATCTTTCCAGTCATTACCGTTATCTTTCCAGTCATTACCGATTCCGTATCTACATAAAACTCCGACAAGCCGGACACATATTCAAACTGACAAATTGATAAATGCACCAATTTGCTCAAATAGCGGAACGCAAAAGGGTATAGCACCATCCATGGTTATGCGAATAAAAAATATTGCAAGATCCAAGGTGAGGGTTCCAGGTGTTGGAAAGGGGGAGCACCTATTCTCAGAGAAAATTAATACTTTTATTAATGCAAAAGACAATTCCAATTAGGAACAATATATATAGCATACAATACTAGTACATAACATACAAACAATAAACATGAATTCAAAATATTCAGATATTTAGAGACGTTTGATCCTCTCTTCTCAATTCTTATGGGATACAACTGCTTTAATATCATCAGGCGTTTCAGGGTCTAGAAGCTTTTTTTATTGTAATTACTTCTGATGTATAGCCAAAATCAAAGTAATTATTCTGTTTCTTTTAATGAAGAAAAAGGTTGTTTCTCAATTCTTTATTTAATGTACAATGAGGGAAGAAATGACATTTATTATAAGTTTTATTTTCACAATTATATTTTCTCTTGGTATTTTTTTGTATCTGCCTATTTCAATAAGAAGGTTATGGTCCCTGATTCTGAATTTTGTTATTTTTCTAAATTCGAAATTTGGGTGACCAAGATAATAGTCTTGGTTACCAATATCAGTTTAAATGAATATGTATAAATAAATTTTACTTTTTTCATCAAGATTGTCTTTTATTTTTGGTCAATTGATTATATTATTCATCTGCTGTTCTTTTAACAAATTTTTTGGATAGTTTTAAGATTTGTCTGCACCAAAAATTTTCTAGTTCTTTTTTATCTATACCATAATTTCGTTCAGAATTTGGAGAAAAACGGCAAATTATAGCCTGGAACTCCATTTTTTCTACAACCGCCTTGGAACCCAGCTAGATCCGTCAGGGAAGATTTGATGATCTGACAAACTTTCAAACCAATGGGCTTTCGGACTGATGAAGCTGCGGACTATCGATACGGAACCCAACGACATATCATATATATATTTTTGACAGGCCTACATAATTATTTTGAAATTGAATCCCTCCAAGGGGGAAAGTTTCAGATTTATAAAGACCGGTATAAGATTATATTGAGTTTTTTTATATTTATCTGAAGTTGTGGAAAAGGGGATGATCTAAACTCTCTATCCACCAATGTCGAACAAAACACTCGGTCGGAAGAGCTCCGGAAGGGTTATCAAATTTGCAAAAAGCAATTTCATTCGTCTTGATAATTTGGACTTTTTCTAGTTTTGATTTTCACTGCGAGTCTTTTTGTGTATTTATTTTTTAGCCATTCACCACACATATGGGGAGGGTTTGGATCCAAGAAAACGAGTTTAACCCCATCACAATTTCTGTGCCTGTCCCAAGTCAGGAATATGTTGGTCATTGGCTTGTCCTTGTCTTCTTATAAAATTTTAGTTTCTTGACATTCGGGTTATTGGATGTGGTTTGTTTCCATTAATTTATTTACTTTTGTACTTTTTGGGGCCATTTAGGGCTTGCTATATGATGTGAGGTTCCTCACTTTGTTGTTGAAGACCGCACGGTGACTCCTAGATGCTTTTGTTTTGGTCGTTTTAACCTGAAGATGGGATGTTGTCCTTGACATTTACCCCACGCCCTTTCTTTTTCATAAGTTTCTAACACATGATAATTACATTTCATGAATATTCATTGGAATTCCGTCAATTTGATAGGTAAACATCGGTCACGTGGCATATCAATGTGATGTTGCAAATCCAATGAAACACATTTGATCATGTGACCACGTGGCGAAAGAATTAGTAAAAAAGAAACCCATTGTTCATGATGTACTATCTTTTCAATAAATTTGTTTTTTATGATTTGGTTTTAAAATGTAATTATAAGAATTGAATGCATTATTTTGAAGTCTCATAGGGATTATGAAAGTGTTGACCGGGTGCACATTTTCAACATGAAGCGCTACCGCGCTTCATTAAAAATGTGCTTCTGTCAACACTTTCATACCATAATGAAACTTCAAAATAATGCATTCAATTCCTAAATGAATGAATACACTGGCTCTTTTTATTACCTGTGATCGCCCATTTTTCTCCAGTGTTAAGGATCTGACAATGTGTATTCAGCCTGCACTGAACTAAACTCGTTTGATGTACTCTTGTACGCAGCGTGGGAACAGAAATATATAATGCCGTAGGCAAAAAAGACCTGGCTGATATCTTTTGAAAAGTTTTACACAATGTATACTATTCGTAGTAATATTTGAAGGAGTCCATGGAAAAACTGCGTGTTGTCAGTTCTTCAATTATATAGCGAATGTTGGTATTTTTTAAGAATTTTCTAACTCGATACTCGATTTTGGTAACTCGATACTCGACTTTTTCAACTCGATACTCGACTTTTTCAACTCGATACTCGACTTTTGTACCTCGACACTCGACTTTTTTAACTCGATACTCGACTTTTTATTTAACTCGATACTCGACTTTTTCAACTCGACACTCGTCTTTTGTAACTCTATACTCGACTATTTTTACTCGATACGCGACTATATAAACTCGGAACTCGACTTTTGTGACTCGATACTCGACACTCGACAATAAGAAACCCTCAGCAAGAAACCTTACATCATTCTTTGTAAAAGAAATCTACGTTTTTTATGTTTTTACATTTTAATGATAAACAACAACTTTTTTCTTATCAAAATCGAAAATGGCGTTACGTCAACAAGGCAATTTTTAAAATTTCTACCTGTATACAGGTTCACTCGACTAAAGGGTCATTATCGGATGATACACCTACGTACCCGGTTTGTGAAGGCAGCTGTTACATCACGCCAAATCATCGGTCCCATTCGTAACAGAATTTCTTCGCAAACGGTGCGTAATCGCTTACGCCAGGTTGGTCTATGAACACGTCAGCTACGAATTGAACGACCCTGACACGTTGTCATACGGCTGCACGATTAAAATAGGCTTGTGCACGTGTTAGATGGAATAGATTCACGTGGCAGCAAGTGTTATTCAGCGACGAATCAAAGTTTTATCTTAAGTTTAGTGACGGTAGGGCCTGGGGGTACCGCAGACGCAATGAGCGTTATTCTGATGAATATGTACAGGAAACCGATTGTTTTGGTGGCGGTATAATCATGGTATGGGAAGGAAAACCACACACTGACCGCACAGAACTCAAAATTATTGATGATAACCGAACTGCCATACGGTATAGGGATGAAATTCTTCCTCCTGTGGTACCTCCTTCTTGTGTAGACATCGTTTTAATCACGTATCCCAACAGGGCAACGCCCGGTGTCACGTGCTACCCTGGCCAGCAATGTCTCCTGATATGTTTCCAATGGGGCACTTGTTTGATGAACTTGGACGTCGTGTCAGGAATGGCCAAAGAAAATGCTGCTCCAACTTCGACCAGCACCGATTAGAGAGTGGAACAATATCCCTTAAGACTTCATCAGGACTTTGATCGTTTCTTATCGACGACGGCGCCGGATAGTTATGAACGCTAGTGGAAGGCATTTGAGATATTGAAGTGTGAAATTGATTTTTGTAACTGTCTGTGTAAAGTAAACAGAAATGTCAAAAACGCCATAAAGTGTTAAACTTCCAACCGATGTTTTGAAAATTGTGAAGGCTTACCATTTTGTAAAAATTGTTATCAATTGCTTAATATAAATAAAGTTGTTGGTAAAATATTAGTGTGACGTTTCTTTATTTGCCTAGTATATGATTAGCCCACGATTTGTCAGTCAGACTAAGGAATATAGGGAAACAAGAAACACACAAAATTTATTAGTATTCTAAGTGAGAACCGAACCGTCAGTCAATATATTTTAACATAAAATCGTTTTTGTACACATAGAACTACATATTTTAAACATTTAAAAATTATTCCTTTTAATGAGTTTTTGCATGGTCTGGTTAACAACTATACAACAGATCAAATTTAAAGTTTAACTTCCGTGTTTCAGAATAATGGATTTTCTCCTTGGATTCATTTTATTTCTTGCAGTAAAATATACTTCAGCAAATACTGGTAAGTATTATCAATTAGAATTGTTTTAAATATTTTACTCTTACAAATGCAGTGAGTTTAAGAAGGGTAAATGTTATTGGTTATGTGATTCTGATATATAATGTATTATTTTGCTGAAGTGAAATATCTCGGGAAAATCCTGCAAATTGATTAGTCAGCCCGACATGGAATATTAAACTGTATATCCTTTGCGGCAAAATACCAATTTTTAATCACCTATTACACCTCTTGCAAAGTATATTAATGATTCGAGCGTCATAGGGGGATACAGCACAGAAAAGCAATATGTGCCCTATTAGTTTATAATAATTTTATTTGCTATAAATATAACAAAAGGGATTGGACACAAGTTTTTCCAACTTAAGTAGTCTGCTCCCATACATAATATTTGTTACAAAACAGTATTTATATTAACATAG
>MJUU01025096.1:0-41232 GCA_002080025.1 Modiolus philippinarum
ATGTTTTGCGAGAAAATATTTATGAAATAACATTTTTAATATATCTTATTGGGTAATAAAATAGCAGTTACTATGGCAACGAGAGAACCAATTACATAAATATTTGTCATTTATGTTCAAAACAATTGAAATACATTGTATATAGCAATATATTCGACGTATGTAGTTTTGTAACAGTTCAATTTGACGGAAAGAAGAGAAATCAAGGTGTAGATGCAAACTATAAAAAAGTCGTTGCCATGGCAACAGATTATGTTCATTTGGGAGATTGAAGTTATTTTTGTGCAAATAATAGTGTCCTCTTTAAAAAACACAAATACTGTCAAGATCTGACATTAGGCCGATTTTAGCCCTTCGTGGCTCTACTCCTTTAACAATTTATAAACATTTTTGAATTCAAAAACAGTTTTCAAGCTTTTGATTGCATTCGGTTGAGTGTTCATACTTTTGGTCCACCATTTTTTAATGTATATTTCCGTATTTGGTTTAGGGATAAGAAAATTGTCTGATGATGGGTATTGTAAGATTCACTGTCCTTTGAAGAAACAAGTAGATTTGATAATAATAATGATAATAATAATAATTATTATAACACTAGTATAAGATAAGTACTTGATGTTAAACCCAGGCGAGCTAAACCGGCTCATGTGAGCCGCTAGATAATAAATTGCCGTAGCAATATACTAACTCGCCGCGGTGAGATAGTAACTCGCCACGGCGAGATAATAACTCGCCTTGGCGAGATAACCTTTTTGTTAGATAAAAACAATTATTATCTCGCCACATCGAGATAGTAACTCTGTAAACCGTTAATCTTAAGGCTAACATTATATATGTTCTAATACACACACATCGGCAAACGAATACCGAAGTAAGAACGAGGAAAGGGGAAATTCTACAATCATAAATCCAAAATCACGGAAATTCACAGCAACACGAATTGAGACAGTATGACAAAGACAAAACAAATAAACAAAAATGAATAAGAACGCCACAAAACTAAAGCACTAGCAGTGTGAACCTCTATAAAAACTGAGGTATCATCAGGTGCTCCGGAAGGGTAAGCATGATCTGCTCCACGCGTGGCACCCGTCACATTGCCAGTAAAAAGTCTGGTTTTGTCACAGCCGGTGTTAGCCAGTCCGGTAACAAACTCTTGATCTACCCAAAGATATCTTTTCTCATTTGTGAAACAGAAACATTGTGTGTCGAATGGTCAGAGCATATTATTTTGATTAAAAATACCGATGCAGATAATCATGTTACTTGGATGCGTATCCATATCAATTATGCATTTACATGGTATAATTGTATTATTTTCAACAGATTTTTAGTAATCCTTCCTTTTAACATTAAACATTGTAAAACTGTTTGTTATTTTAACTATATATCAGCTTTATCAAGAACACACCAATTTAACCGATTGATATAAATATGAAGAATAAATTTATAAAGATGGTCGGAAAAATCAGATTAGTCAGTTTGGGAAAAGAGGTGATATCAGTAACGGCATAAAAGTTTGCATTTTATACAGCCTTTAGGCGTAAATTCTTTGAAAAAATTGAAAACTGTAATGTACTGAGAGTTTGATTCTCCCGAAGTTTGCCTTTAATGGTTTACAGCCTGGCTTCTCGTATTACAATTTGACTAAAACTGAAATCATGTCAGTCTGAAAGATTTTTAAAAGTTGTCAGTGATGTTACTGGTAATGTAGAAAAATGTGTCAGTTACAAATACTGAATATGTCTCCGATTTGTGAAATTTCACTTGGTTTACTTGTGTTTGTTTAGTGACAATTTGTTCTTTGACGATCAAGGTTTAAAGATACATTTTGTAAGATTTGCCAAAAAAAACTGAATTATTTGGGTTTATTCACTTGGGGTAGACCTTTCTTAAAATACGTGTTCAGTGAAATAAATTATTGTCTTCGTAGATTTGTTCATACTATAATACAACTATTTATACATAAAACCATTTCAAAATGGTCCTCATTACATTTAACATGGGGTACACTTAAAAGGATATATTTTGTACATTTCATAAACTTGTTTTACTCTACTATGCCTTGAAGATTTTGAACTTATTCTATAATCAGGGAACTGATTCTGTCTATGTCTTTAGGAACTATATAAACAATAAAAGGATATGGTGTAAAGGCAAATGAGACAAAGTCTGTACAAAAATATGGTAGAACAAAGCATAAAAACAAAGCTTTGAATGGTGTTCTTACAATGAGGCATTTCACAATGAGCTATAGTGATACCTCAAATAAAGTTCAAGACGATCAATAGCACATGTTTGAACGGAAGTCATTACTAATGGTAAAACAAAAAACGCCATTTCCATGATAAATTAAGCCCAGTGATTTGGGATTGTCAACAGACACAAAATTAACTGACAAAGAGCTTTACAATCACTTGAATCAGTTGCCCGAAAAAAGGCATAAGAATCTTGTGCTTGTACACAGATATATTAAATACACAATTTACTAAAAATAAAAACAAAAACAAAAAAAACAAAAACAAAAACAACAAAAAAAACAAAAGAATATGGAGTAAATGTACATGAACATGGTACATGTACCATCAACCGGTTTAAACCTACCACTGGCTTCGCTAGTGTCCGTACTATGTCCGTTTTTTTCAATTTCATATCGTAATTTTGTTTGCATGTTTGCATCTTGTCATCATTATTGTTTTTCTGGTGCAGCTTGCTTCTGAATTGTGGCAAGTGACAATTATATATAGTTTTTTGGCTATTGTAGATGTTTACTGTTATCCTGTTTTTTTAAGGAGGCAAAGTCTCTACAAAATCATGGAAGAAGTTCAAGACGGCCCCTAGCATTGATTTGAGCGGAAGTCTTTGGTAACAGTCGTAAAACGCCACATCCACCATGGATATGGTATCGTCAACGAACATAAATTAAACTGGCAAAGTGCTCTTACAATCACTGTCATACGACAAAAGGACGTGAATATCTCATGCAAAAAAGGCTTCACACGGGTAAAACAGCTGGAATATAACACTTACACATACGTTTATTTGTAAATAACCATACTGTTCTTCAGTTGTCTTTATCATGTCAGACTTACATAATTATGTTGAATGAAATCCTGACGATGAATTTTATTCTGTCATTAGAACAAATTATTTCCGAGACAAATAAATGGTTTAATGAAATTGTAACTGGCGTGCATTGATTCTTACAAATTTACATGCGTGATCGAAGTAATGAATATAAAATCGTTTCACTCTGTAAAACCTGAATTTTAAAGTAAATTTGATACATGTACTAAGTGTATCGAATAGCCAGAGCAATATTACTTACATGAATTATTTGCAAAAAATACCGATGCAAATAATCATGTTACTTCAATGCATTTCCATATCAGTTTTGCATTTACATGGTATAATTTTATTATTTTCATAACATCTGGTACTCCTTCTTACATTTGTAATTATACAGTCAAGATAACAGTTGACACAATGGCCATCACAACTACAATCACATGCCACAATTCACAGGGGACCTGTACCAGAAAAAATAGATATTAGACTACAGACAAACGTAAATAACGATAATAACTCGGAATAGCCGGACTTGGTACCGGTACTTAGCAAAAGCTAGCGTTAAGGTTAAACCGGTTTATGGGTACCCAAACCTCCCTTTCTCTATCCCGTTTCGCAATGCGTTGTGGTATAAGAAACATGCTGATAAAACCCAATCCCCGACTCTATGGCCACCATCTTAAAACAAACAAAAGAATATGACGAAACGTAATTTAGAAAGATTGGTCAAAGAGTGCCCGCCGCTAAACTGCCGGCTTGCTCTAGGTACATAGTCTGCTGATAAAAGACTGGTCCTACGGAAGAAAAATCAAATTCAAAACTCCCAAAAGGATTTAGTAAACAGTCGTCATGTATTCAGTAGACATCGCCAGTTTCAGTGATAGGCCAGTATGTGTTTAAAATCTTCAGGTCACTGACAATAACCATTCTGTACTTTAGTTTGTCTATGTCATGTCTGACCTTTAATATCACGTTTAATGAAATCCTGACGATGAATCTTATACTATCATTAGAACAAATTATTTCCGAGACATGTAAATGGTTTAATGGAATTGTAAATGCTGTGCATTTATTCTTACAAATTTACATTCGTGAACTAAGTAATCAATGTAAAATAGTTTTACTCTGTAAAACGTGCATTTCCAGTATTACTTAATGCATGTACTAAGTGTATCGAATAGTCAGAGCAATATTATACAGAAGAAGCATATTTGACTGAAAAAAACCGATGCAGTTAATCATGTTGATTTGATGTAGTTGTGCATTTACATAGTATAATTGTAATATTTTTCAAAAGATTTGAAAGCCTTTCTTAAAACTGTTGCTATCAATGTTATCGTTACTTTTCGTCACATTTTAAGCTATCCAAAGAAGCGATCTTGAAACAAATATGAAGATAGCGGGGAAAAACAGCTCCTATCACATGTTACATGTACCTCATGTTAATGACTTTCGACTAATTTTGCCGTGTTTTCTTTTTGTTGTTGCAAAGGAGTCATACCAGCAATGACAATAAATTTTGCTTTTTATACAGCCTCCGGCTTATAATAATAATTTCATTTGTCGCCAATTTGTGTCATTTCACTTAAGTTTGTTTTGCGTGTTGAATTTGTGTCATTTCACTTAAGCTTGATTTGCTTGTTGATGTTTTAGTTGAGTCTATTTTGTCTTGGATGATCAAAGCTTTTGTAACGACCCTGTAAATTTTTCTTATGAAACTGGTGAGAAGTAAGAAATGTACTATGGTAGCCCGGAAGATAAAATGGAAATACCACAACAAAGATGTAATTGATAAAACAGAAACGCATGCGACTGCCACATAAACTAATATCGAGAATCACTCCTAGGGAAATAGTCGTTTATTCAAACGAGGTTTTCACGAGCCATGCACAAGCAACAAAATCCTACATCGGAAGGGAAGGGGACTTTTCCCGAGCCATGCACATGCAACAAAATCCTACATCGGAAGGGGACAAAACATTATGGTTTAAGTAAAGGCAAATGAGGTTTTCAAAACAGAATTAACATGCAGGGGCCATGCACATGCAACAAAATCCTATACCGGTACTGGAAGGGGACAAATATAATAGTTTTAGTAGAGGCAAATATATTGGAGATCGCTAATCCCCTGTGTTTGCAAAATACTTAAATAGACTTAGGTATGCATATTTCAACCAAACATATGACAATCTGGTTGTTTGTTTTGTGCTGAGGTTGCGTTATCTTAACACGCTAGTGTTATAGTAGTGCCAAGTGTCGGACTGATCTGTCATGGATATCTTTGCAATGATAAATATTCAAAATATAGAACAGCTAGCACTTTAAATGTCGTGTAATAGACTTAAGTAAATGTATAGTCCATAAAATGTCTAAGGACAAGACTTTAACCACTATTACGTCCAACGATAATGTCTGTAATGTCTCTGAATTTTATTTCTGAGCAATTAATTGTCAAATCCAAGATCAGACCACTTACAGGCTTTCAATATTACACAACCTTTAATGTCGTTAGACCTTTTATAACGGAATAGATTGTAAGAGAGTTTTAAAGTATTTACCAGCTGATTTGATTGTTATCTGTTAATCAAAATCCATAGTAACTTCGGTATTTTGTTATTTATTACACAGTGTGACAATGTTAAGATTAAAACTGAGAGTACTTTTGATCTCTACAGAAAACACATTTTATCCGTCATTAAAACATAATTGTATATTGTATATATATTGATATATTCCACTTTGTATGGTTACAATATTTTCATGCATTTGAAACAATTTTTGAGGTCCTTTTCCTATTATTTGGCCTTTATACATATATCTTGAATTTTCATTGTGATCTCATGTATCTAAATTTTATTAATATAAACAACCTATAAAATTCAAATCTGAGGAGTCATCTGTTTCTGAATTTATTTTACTTTGTTACTTTTTATTATTATTATAATTATTATTATTGCCTTCACAAATGGTTTGCCCCGGAAATGGTACTTATCAAGATTTTTCTTATTTTGCATTGATTAAATATGAAACTTCTGTATAATGTGATTGATATACTTTAATTTACTTGTTCATGTTTTAATGCTTTGGTGATTATAAAAGCTTTTCAAAATTTACGCTTGTTACTGTTTGATGGTTAGAGAGGTAAAACGTAGCGTTGCTTTTAATTGGTTTTGTCACAGGGTTAGCAAATTACATTAACCAATCAGCTACCGAAAAGATCTTTCAAAAATATATATGTCTCACTGACCGTGTGACAGAGCACTACATACTTTCCCTTCAGGAGCACCTGATGTCACTCAGATTCATTAGAGTTCACATTGTTAGTGTCTGTTTTGAATGTTTTGATTTCTACTTCTGTGCTATGTATCTGTCTAACGGGTTTGTTTTCTGTGTCCTCGTTTTGGCTGTAACTTTGGACTTCGATGTTTATAAATTCTACTCCTTTGTTCCTTCGGTATTCTACTGCCGTTGTTTCAATGTCTTTTTGTGTCTTTAAGTAATTATCTTATTTACTGGTGGTTCGGTTCCTACTTCAATTTATTCTAATAATTGTTGATGAATCATACCCTTAATTGTATCTGCGGGTTTGATAAAAAGGGGCCATTTATATTCAAATCGCTATTTTGATGAAATAAAAAAAGATAGGAAGTAGACACTGGAAACTATGCAATCATATCATTTTGACAGAATGCATTCCTAACACAATGATAAATTAGTTACACATTTTGTTGACATTATTTAGTGATTCATTATTGCCATAGATTGTGGTCATTTTAATACGGACTCCAGTTGTTTTTTCTGTTATTTTACTCTGAATATTAGCAATGTGGTAAAGTAAGCAAAAACAACAAGTGGTCATTTTCAAATGCAACACTCTATGTATGCCATGAATTATTTTGATCCTAAAAGGGGAACTGCGGTATGTGCTAAAGGTGTTGTTATATTGGTATTATACCATGGATATATTAACTACGCTAAAGCATACCACCATATTAGAAAACTTATTAAATAGTACGATGAAGGTAAGTTTTACAAGATGCATGAAAATCAAACCTAAAAATGCTGAAAAAATTTAAATTCACTACTTTAATTTTAATCGAATTTGTGACACCATTTAAATTGATTTCCGAGTGAATTCATTAATTACAACTTGATTTAATTTTGTTTGCTCTTGCTGATTTATCCAAGATCATTACAACTAAAATTAAAGACCATAAATTGTTGCTTTTGTTGAGATTTCTTAATGATTTCCTGATATTTTTTTGCAACTAACCTTGAGTTAACCTCTTTTTTTAAAGATTAATCTGAAACCTCACTTGGATACCACGAGAACTACGTCTTAAAACAAGAAATAATTATGCAATATGTTCAAATGCAACTAGTTTTACATTACCAATTTCATTAAAATTGATATTATATTTAAAACCCATTTTAAGACTTTCTGTCTACATGTATAAGTTGTGGATAGAGACAAAATAAAAGGTTCAAAGTCTTTTTTAGAGCTACAAAGAGTAAAAATTCTAGGCTCTATGTGCTTTATGTTTTCACTGAAACGCGTGATCGCGGTACTGCCTCAACGGTTATATCACATCCTTTTTCCTAGGTGAATTGGAAGCGAATGTAAAAAGCCCTTTAATTTGTTTTTTATCAATACTTTGCCTTAGCTAAATATACGACTCAAAAGCCTGCATGTTGACTCCTTATAGTGGGTCGACAAAATGTTACACTGTGGTTAACAATGCTATTTGCTAAAGAATATTCCAGTAGGGGTTCAAATGGCCTGAACAAATAAGGGTAAAACTGCTTTCTGAATAATGGGTAGGATTGTAGCAGCAATATTTCGTTTACTAGTTTCAGGAATGATAAAGCTGACTTGTGCAAAGTGTCTGCTAGTCTAACCAACCCTTGTTCTTTCTAGGATCGCTTCCTTCAGTTGTACTCGAACTTGTGAAAAAATGTTGTCAATGTCTACACTAGCGCTCAAAGATCGATAGATGAAGTAAAAGGGACAACAGGAAACACCTACAATGGCTGAAAAATGTTTATCAGTTTTTACATAGCAAACATCCCGTAAATACCCAGACATCTCGATGACTGTCTTTATCCAAATACAAGTGCTGAAATTTTTGTCCGTATGACTAAATACAGCTATTGCATCATTTAATTTAACTGAAACATTTTAAGAAAAGTATATGTACTGTTTATTTCAAACATTATCAGTATCAATTCATTTTTCATGCCTCTGTTGATGAACGGCTTTCACCAGGCCAGTAGTCAATACTGCGGTGCTGACCCGAGAGCCGATTCTATTTGGAACCTTCAATATCTAAATTTCGTAAATTTTGCTGAAGACTACTAGGCCATCGGCTGAAATCCGTACATCCCCCATTTCCCAACTAAACCGATTTTTTCAGTCCTCCTATTTCCCCTCTTCAAAATCAAACATGTTAAAACGAACATTACCCACACGCATAGACAGTATAGGGCCACTTTTAAAGTACACTATGAAAAACTCTTGTATTTTCGTTTTAACTTAAGTTTCATCTTTTAAGCTCCACAACTATTTAATGAAAAGTAATATGTACTGAAATTTGGTACCAAATTAAAGTTAATTTAATATCCTTTACAATGAACTAAAGTTTGGGCACTTTACGCCATTTTTATGATCTGGGGATACAAAAAAAATGTACCCATACCCCTGCAAAAAATAGCGAAAATGACGATTTTAGGCTGTCAATTCCTTTCAGATAAACATCCATCGTCATTTGATCTAGTTTTTATGCCTAACTTATCAGTTGTGATACAGTGTTAGAAAATAAAACCATTAAAGTCCATAAAAGTTTTATTTCGGTATAAAATTTTTGAAAAATGGGAATTTTCGGAAGTTTAAATTTTTTCACAATTTCGACTTTCTGACTTAATGGTCGTAAAAATCTAAATATATATTTAATAATTGCCGTTATAATAATGATTTATGATATGTCAGCAACAAATAGTGTGCAAACATTTTAGTTTCAGACGTATTGTAGGTTCAGAAATGTCAAAATTAGCACTCCTCCCCCTAAAAACTAAGGTAAAATATGAAATATTCTAGCTCTTAATGATTAAAGAATGATGTTTTATTTGAATTCTAGTGTGTATTTCACTAAAGCTGATATGCAGAAGATTATTAAAGTAGATTTAAACTTTTCAAGAGGTCTCTTTTTGGCTCTTCTGCTCGAAATAGTATGCAAATGGGAATTTTCCGTTTTTCATGATTTCTGCTGTTTTGGATTTGTGATGCAAATACTTCATGAAATTGATATATAACTTGAACTTTCACTATATCTAAGCCATAAGGAAATATGTTTTTAACCTTTAAGAATAACTACAGTCACATACATTAAAAACATATAACCCCTGTACACAAATATTCAACACAATTTATTTCATTTTATTCAGCTTGAAAAGTTTAAACATTGTATAAAGGTCCAATAACATATCATTTCAAACATCAAAATACACAGAGACTCCCATATATCACAAATAAGATCATGTGTGTGGTTTATGGGCAGTTATACAACTATCAACTTTGAACTTTGTAAAATATCGAAATACTGAAAAATCCCATTTTTCACGAAAATCGCCTAAATATACAGATATTATGACCTTAAAATTGCATATTGTAATATATAAAATGCATTTTTTTAAAGAGAGTAAAATATAAGTATCTTTTGTTCATATAAATGTACAGACATACACATTCTGGCGATATTAAGCATCATTTTTTTGGGGGGTAGGGGTAAAATTTCGGTATTTAGAGTCACACTGAACACTCCTTGTTCTTCTATACATTGTTTTTAGAGAAATTACATATCGGTTAGAACAATGAATTGGCATGTCTGCATATAAATCCTCTAGGTTTTCAACATATAACTATTTAAAGTGAATTTTGGACAAATCTGAAATGCTGAAAATTCCAATTTTTCATCAATTCTGCATAAAATACCGAGTTTAAGCTGACGAGTGGGACTTAAAATGAGAAATCTTGATAGAAATTATGCAACATTGTTATATGCAATGCAGATTTTGTATGTTTTGGTTATTTTAATGTGAATATAGTAAAAAAAATGACTATTACAGGGAAAATATTTTGGGGTAGGGGTAAGTTTTTCCGCTATTCAGAGTCACATTAAACACTCCTTGTTTTTCTGATCAGTGTTTAAAGACAACTAATGTATCGCTTAGAACAATTAAATGGCATGTTTGCAGATGAATCCTCCAGATTTGACATATATTACGATTTAACAATGCACTTTGGAGAAAACTGAAATGTTGAAAATTCCCATTTTTCATCCGTTTGGGCCAAATATTGTACGTCAACAACTGGCTGTCAAAATACCAAATCATGATGTAATTCATGCAACATTGTCATATTTAACACACATTTTGAGTGTTCTGATTATTTTCATGCGAACATAGACAAAAAATTGACAATTTTGGGGAAAATTTGTTGGGTAGGGGTAAGATTCTTTGTATTCAGAGTCACATTAAACACCACTTGATATTCTAAACACTGTTTTAAGACAACACATATATTGCTCAGAACAATTAATTGGCATATCTACAGATATATCATCCAGATTTTCCATATATAACGGGTTAACAGTGAACTTTAGCCAAATCTGAAATGTTGAAAAGTCGCATTTTTCATCAATTTCGGGCAAAATGTTAAGTTTAAGTCTACAAACGGCTGTTTAATTACCAAATCGTGATGTAATTCATTCAACATTGTCATTTTCAACACATATTTTTGCGTGTTTGAGTTAATTTGTTGCGAACATGGACAAAAAATTGACAATTTTAAGGAAAATTTGTTTTGGTAGGGGTAAGATTTTCGTTATTTTTTGTCACATCAAACACTTGTTGTTTTTCTGAACAATGTTTTCAGAAATCTAATTTATAGCTTAGAACAATTAATTGGCATATCTGCAGACATATCCTCCAGATTTGGCATATATAACTATTTAAAAGTGAAATTAGGGCAAATCTGAAATGTTGAAAATTCCCTTTTTCATCAATTTCAGGCAAAAGATTGAGTTTAAGTCAACAAATGGCTGTTAAAATACGAAATCATGGTATAATTTATGCAACATTGTCATATACAACACACATTTTGCGTGTTTGAGTTGATTTGTTGAGAACATAGACAAAAATTGACAATTTTAAAGAAAATTTGTTGGGGTAGGGGTAAGATTTTCAGTATTATGAGTCACATCAAGCACTTGTTGTTTTCTTAACAATGTTTTCAGACATCTAATGAATCGCTTAATAGAACAATTAATTGGCATATCTGCAGATATATCCAGATATATCCTCCAGATTTGGCATATATAACGATTAAATAGTGAAATTTGGGCAAATCTTAAATGTTGAAAATTCCCATTTTTCATCGATTTCAGGCAAAATATTTAGTTTTGTCAACAAATGGCTGTTAAATTTCAAAATCATGGTATAATTTATGAAAAATTGTCATATACAACACACATTTTGAGTGTGCTGGGTATTTTTATGCAAACGTGGACCAAAACTTGACAATTTTACAGTAAATTTGTTGGGTAGGGGTAAGTTTTATTGATGTATGCTGTTTATATTACATAAGAATGGCCATTATTTGTAATAGTTGTAACGCAAATATATTAAGGTTTCATTTGATACCTACTTTAAATGATATTTGTTTACTAAAAAGAAATATTGGACAAAAGAATGACAAAACTTAGTCAAAATCGGAAATATTCAAAGTTCCATTCATTTGCTCTATTTGAAAATAAAACTTTGGTCATTAAAATATGTTAATGTTAACATATTTTATATTCAGGAAAATAGATTGAAAAACTAAAAACAATTTGCATTTCGGATTTTTTAGACCATCAAACTTACGCAATTTCAATGAAAATATCTAAATTTATCTCAATATTTCATAGAGTTAGGGATACGTTTAATGGCGCTATGGAACGTATTGGGCATAGAAATTGTAAAAATTTGAGTTCTCTGTAAAGCATATATCATAAGCAATCATTTGATATATCGCTTTTATAACTGGGAAGCATTTGGTCAACATTTTGAAGCAACTAAGGAAAACTTGAACGAAAAACGAAATTTTCCAAAATTTCGGTAGGTGGGTCTAAAAATGGGCCCTGTTCCACCAGTGCGTGCAGGTTATGCTCGTGTTAACATGTTTTATTTTGAAGAAGGGATGTATGCGGACTTATAAAAAATTGATGGGGTTTTGAAGTGGTGGGGTGCACGGAGGTTTATTCCAGCCCATGGACTTCTCTCCTTTGCTTTTGGCTTAACATTTAGATCGTGTTGTTTATTTGCTGTCTATCAGTTTTTAACATCTTTGTGTTTATGGTCGTTCAAACGTTTAGATTTTATCTGCAATGAAGAGACAAAAGTTGTCGAAATGTGCATATGCAGAAACTAAATTCACAGTAACTCTGGTATTTTATCCCATCAACCTTTATAATGTTTATCGGAAAAATCTGTTTCTCAGCCTATATTAAAATTATTTTGTCCAAACAAAGCAACAATTGAGCAGAGATATTGATCATTGCCTTTTGAATGACTGTTTAGATCACCAATTCCTGCAGATATTTACATTTTTAAACAAAAAACTTCTTCTATAAAACGTCACCCCTATAAATCAATCAGTCATTCACATTTGGTCAACATGAAACACACACAAAAAAAAATGTTTCTGGTACAAGAAAATATATCCAATGCTTACCGCACGTGTATGTTGTTTTATTTTTTTTTATGGCTACTGAAACGTTAAAAACCATACTGAAGAAACGTGAGTCAGAAATTTCAGGTACACAGATACCTGTACTGTAAATGCCCCCCAGAAACTTTATAGTGTCAGTTTAAGCCGCATTTCTTCGTGTTTATGTGCAGGTAACAAATAAATAATGAAAAGTAAATGTACATGAGACAAAGTCTCTACAAATAGGTAATTAAAGCAAGCAATTGAACAACGCTTAATTTGTCGTTTGTCATGTTTGTCATCTTCAAGTCCCCATGAGGCCCTTAACAATTAGCAATGATCAAACCTCATAGTAGGTTCAAGACGGCTCATGTTACTGGTTTGAGCCACGTCTATGTATCTCTAAAACATTCGTTTCTCAGTAGATGAAGCGGCATATCGTATAAAATGATGTATATATATATATATATATATATATATATATATATATATATGTGCCTAATAAAGGGGCAAAAGTTTGTTGATACCAGAGAACTTCTCGATAAGAAAGTTAAATAAACAAATACATCGGCAAATGAATACTGAGGAAAAGTGGAAAGGGGCAATACCACATGTTGCACTCGTCATTTAAGTTGACACTAAAGAAAATAGTTATGCTTTACATGTATATCACATTGATCATATATTTTTAATCATCCATCTAAAACATTTTAGAGAAATATATAGATGAAAAACATTTTCTAGTTTAAGCAGTGTCATTTGTATCTTGTTAAGTAGGATATATATATTTAGAAAAAATAGCATGAAAGATAAAGGCGAAATTAATGTTCTTTCCTGTACAGTACTAACATACTTACCATAAGGGACAAATAAATAATCGACCGACAATTCCTGTATAGAAACGATTTAATTCTCAAACTTTCTCATGAGACAGAGGTTTAAAACCTGAAACATTAAAAAGAGGCTCAATTTTGTTAAGTAATCGTATATAATTCTTGGAAGTATAAATACGCGCAGTTGTTCATTGCGGTAATTTAATATGATTATTATAAAAAGAAAATATTGAATACCCCCAAGAACTCAATCTGCTTTCTTTCGTAATATTGACTGACAGAAATTTTTTTGCAACAGAAATATGATAACATGTTGTATAAGATTATTTCAAAGTGCTTGAGGACGAGCTGAATAATTATATTTCCTCTAATAACTTTAATTGTGGTTATATAAATTGACACATGTGCAAAAGAAGACATTGATTATTTTATATATTTTACGAAAGGATATGGAGTAATAACTAAATACCGAAGTAACTGTGAATTAATTTTCTGCATATGCGCATTTCGACAACTTATGTCTCTTCAGTGCAGATAAAATCTAAAATTTTTGAAGACCATTAACTCAAAGATGTTACAAGACTGATAGAGAACAAATAACCAATATGATGTAAATGTAAAGCCAAAATCAGCTAAGGACAGAGCTTTGCATGAGGGAGATACTCCTTAGTTTCAACAAAATTTCATAAGATTAGATATTGCAAGGTTTGAAATAGTATCGGCTTTCGAGTCAGCACCGAAGTACTGACCACTGGGCTGGTAAATACCCTCGGGGACTAACAGTCCACAAGCAGTGGCATCGACCCAGTGGTAACAAATAACTAAATACCGAAGTAACTGTGAGTTTATTTTCTGCATATTCGCATTTCGACAACTTATGTCTCTTCAGTGCAGATAAAATCTAAAATTGAGTAAATGAACAAGAGACCATAACCCATATGTCAACTCCAACTGCAATGATTTTAATGAGCTTTATGGCCATTTCGGAAATTAATTCCTCTTCAGCAGGACTAGAACCAAAATTGATGACTATTTGATATAAAAAACGGCAATAGACTACCGAAGGAAAAAAGCACAAGATTACATAAATCAAAGTCCAGATACAAGGCAATAGCAAGAACACCAGAAGACGGAAGACCAAAGACATCACATGACCAAAAAACACACAAACACACAAAAACTAAAGCACTAACAGTAATAACTCTAAAAAAACAGTGACATCAGGTGCTCCGGAAGGGTAAGCACGTACTGCTCTGTATACATCACCCGTCACACGGTCAGTGAGGCATACGTTTTGAAAGATCTGGTAGGTTACGGATTGTTTATTGTAATTTTCTAACCCTAAGACAAAACCAATTGAGAGCCATGGTACATGTAACTTCTCTAACCCTCAAACAGTACCAAGGTGAAATTTTGAAAAACCTTTTTGATCACTTTAGAATTCATTGAAAAGGACAAATCGGTATACCACAAACAAAACTGACGAACACAAAACTAAAATTTAACAAGACAACACAAAAAAACTAAAGCACTTACAGTGTGAATTCCCATAAAAATCGAGAGCGACATCAGGTGGTCCGAAAGGGTAAGCATGCCCCGTCACACTGTCAGTGGATCAATCCAGGGTAAAGTCAAAACTGGTAATGTAAAACCTGGGAAGACGCGAACCTAGCTGAAAATGTCAGCTGAAGGAATTATAACAAGATTTTTGTAGATATCTTGATTACCTTCGACTCTTAAGCTTCAGTAGCTACTTCTCTGTAAAATCCAATATCAAGAGTTTATGAAAGATACATTAAGATTTGTATAGAAGATTTTGGTATTCACTAACCCCATTTAAGCAAAAGTATATTTCAAAATTTTTGTTTAGTTTTGGGCCATTTAAGGAATACAATGTATTACAAATATCTTAAAATAAAACTGTTCCATTTAAAAATCTAAAAACGGACAAAGCAAAAAGGAAGGAAACATATTCGAGTATATCCTACCTAGTAAATTCTTGATACAAATGTATTCTTAGTGGGCAAAATACCTAACGTTCCGACCGCAGATATTCCATATTGGGTTACAAAAAATTATTTTTCATATGTGTTTTTCACAAGTTTTCTTTTGTAAAATGGACTATCGGTAGGAAATAATCATTACACATCATATTAGTTACCTAATATGGTATGAACACGGTCTGTAAATTAAATATTTGAGCTCTAAACTGGTTAAAACAACACTATGTTAACCCAACGTTGCCAAAATTTGCAAATTTGTTTTTGTAATAGTTCTGGGAATGACGTGTAGACATTCGACATTTTCATCAATTTTGCGATGGTTTCAACTTTGTATAAAAGACAGAATGCTTCAGTACCATAACGTAAAGTCGTTCAAATTGATGCTTTCCTGCCGTAAGGAATTTCGATTCTTATTCGCTGTTTTACCATAATTTTTAATGTTATTATATATATGACAAAAACATTACAAATACTTTTATGTTGACGAAAATATTATCTCCAAACAACATTACAGGGACACAGAAACGGTAAAAGTTCCACCTTGAGAAAATACCTTGGCTTCAATGGGTCCTTAAGCTTTACAAAAATCCCAACAAGCATTGTTTTATTTTGGCAAGATTGAGCCGTACATTTACCCACAAGAGCTGAAACTTAATAAAGCTAACAATGATTCCAAATATTGCCCCGGATTTAACTATCGTCATTGACTCTGGTGTAATAACAACTAAAATTTACGACCAAAGGGATGACCTTAATTTCAGTATCAATGATACTATTCCTTAAGCTCCATTCAACGAGTTTATATTTCTCACCTTAAACGATTCGCACGCGTTTGTTCTATTGTTGACGACTTAAATGAATGCTACTTTAATATCTTATCCAAAACGTTTACTACAAGGTTACAGATTTCATAAATTGTCAAATACACCGGCAAATAACAAGAAACCGAGGTTACTGTGAGTTTAGGTCATGCATACTTGCATTTCAACAAATTATGTCTCATCAGTGAAGATTAAAACAAAACGTTTGGAAAACCATGAACCGAAAAATGTGTAATAACTGATAGAGAACAAATTAGCAAAAAGATCTAATTAGGAAAGCCAAAAAAATTTCGGACAGAACTATGTAACAGGGAGATACTCCTTAGCTTTAAGCAAACTTTTCTTAAATTTAGATATTGCAAATTTCCAAATAAAATCGTTTTTCGGGCCTGCACCAAAGTACTGGCTACTGGGTTAGTGAATACCCGCAGGGACTAACAGTCCACCAGTAGTGGCATCGGCCATGTGGTAACAAATAACAAAATACAGAGGTTACTATAATTTAGGTTCTGCATATACGCATTTCGGATTTGACTACCGACTTTGACATTTTCCTGGATTGACTCACTCAGAGTGTGACGGGTGCTGTTAACTGAGCAGGACATGCTTACCATTCCGGAGCACCTGATGTCACTCTCAGTTCCACCGGAGTTCACACTGTGAGTGCGTTTGTTTTGAATGTTGTGATTTCTATTTCTGTGCTTTGTAGCTGTCTAACATCATTGTTTTGTGTCTAAAGTCAATGTTTTCTGTGTTCTCGTTTTAGCCATGTCTTTATTTTTGTCCTATTGCTGAGCAGCTCTTGAGGATTTAACATGTTAAGGTGTTTATAAGCCAATGTAGGCTTTTCCTGTTTGTCTTTTGTATTTTTATTGTGGGTTTTTTTCTTGTGCAGTTCCTATTTACTTTCTGGCATGTGGCTATGTTTTTCGGCCATTGTAGGTGTTTCCTGTTATCTTTTTTATTCCATTTTCCTGTTTTCTTTAGAAATTTAATCTGACCAATTTGCTTTATATGGCTGTATTTTACAAATGTTTTACTCATGCATTATTTCTAAGATAAACTTATTGCTTAACTATTGTCATTTATAGTGTATGACCCAAATAGATAAACCGTCTACGCAACCTTGCTTCCGCAATACTTTCTATGAATTCTGTATATAATCATTCTATAAACCGAATTGTCATCACTATTTGTTTATTCCAAAAACACCCTTGTCCTTGTACTATAAAATCCTATAACATTCTAAGATATTTTAGCCTCATGTTCATGTGCTTTAACGACAAGTTTAAACAGTCCTTGAAATACATTATATCTGCCATTTGATTGATAGCACATGAACAGCAAGATGCTAAAACATCCTTATATTAGTTGTGAAGATATAAAGAGCGTTTACTATCTTCTTTGATGATACTCGAATTTCTGAAGGCTTAATAACTCTTGGTCGTTATTAGATATCAGAAGATCATATAAGAGTCTTTTGTTTGTAGCCTTTGAAATGGCAAATTTTCATTGCGCATTATTTTAACCCTAGGAGTAAAAAAATATTGGTTATTTTTTTCTCTTTCAGCTTTCCAATGTCTTTAATCTAATGGCTCATTTTTTTTAAATTTTCATCTGCTCTGAAAGTTGCCATCTGCAGAAACTTAGAGTGCAGTTACTTAATGTAATAACTTATTTTGGTCTAAAATTAGTTTAAGAATAATTATGAAGAGGCAAGCTCCTTGTATGTTATCATTATATCGTATATTTTCCCTTACATATATATTGAAAGACTTTACAAACATGAATGTAAATCGCTACCGTAAAGAAATATAAACATAATTCCTGATATTTGTTGATTCAGAATAACAAAATAGATATAACTAGGTAATTTTCGTTATATTTCGAAACACCAATTAAGACTTACGTTGGGAATTCTTTCTAAAAAGAAATCTGAAAATCGAATTAGTTTTAGGTCTGCGTAATAGCGGAAAATATAATATATTTATTGATGGAATCAATTCCATAGGGTGAAAAAATGTATCATTTTATAAAACTTTAGCAAATTTCAAAAATAATTTCCATCCTACTCATTTAATATTGAGAGTTTTAAGATAGCTTGACACAAGTTGACTACCAGTGTTACAACATTCAAGTTCTTCTTCGAACATCGACAATTTTTATGTAAACAAACTGAATCATTCTGCTATAAAACAGACTAGCAGATATGTTACGATCTTGCTTGGCCATTTTGATCTAATAACAATATTGTTAGATTGAAATTTATTTTGTTAAGACTGTGTAGATTTTAAGTTTGTTTTCAAGATGATTAATTTCAAGGACGATCAACATGTGTGACGATAGTTGTAGATCTAATAAGATCCACCTTTTAATTGCGTTCAAAAACGATTTGATCTTGTTTGATCCTGACAAACTGAGCACATCATGATCATCCATGAACGCAGTTATCTTGTTTGATCTTGATAAATTTAGCAGGTCTTTTTCGTCCTTTAAAGCAATTAATTATTTTGAAATACGACTGAATATCTTACACTGTCCTAACAAATTTTGTTGAGTCTGTCTATACCATGATAGGATCAAAATGACCAAACAATATGATAATATATCTGCTAGTCTCTTAAAATTATTTCTCACGAATGCGACCTTGGATTTAAAGTTGGTAAAAGATAACCACCTTGCTATGCTATTTCATCTGCAAGTAGCTAAAAATTAATCTACTTAGTATCAACCCCTTTTCTTAAAGTTTAGATTGCTTTCTGAACTTTGCAGTCGTTGAACAATTCAACCAACTCATTTAATTCAGATTCTTTTAAATACCTGAATCATAATGTCATTTCATCTGCATCACAATAAGAGTAGGGCATCGACAAAAGCAATCCAGAGCGGAGGAACTTTTAATGGCAATTAAGTCACCTGCATTATTTTGGTAATTCAATACAAGATCAATAATATTAGAATTATTAGTTGTAATGATTAATATCGACAGTAGTGTTATTATTAGTATCATTATTTACAGCTCATTTGTCTACATATCTCACATTCAGTTCGTTTACCCTTGTAATTGATATTGTTTTTAGTCTTATATACACTACTATTATATTTTTTTTGTGTTATATACAGTGTCATATTTGTGTTGCATGTGTACAACATAGCAAAAGTTACTGTTCATATTGCTACATAAGTTTTTTGGTACTTTGATAGAATGGTTCGATGTCAGCTGTTGGACTGGAAGTCCACGAGGGGAGTTACCAGTCCAATAGTCACACATGTCTGATATAAAACATTTACCTTGCTTCTTTTTAATAGAAATTTACTGTTCCAAGTTCTAACCTTTCGAAATACTAAGGATTCATTCCTTGTATGGAAGTATGTACATGTTTATCAAATTTGCACCCAAACAACAAATAACTTCGTTACATTTAATTCTTGATTTGAGCGTATGAAAGAATCTTATTTAAATTTTTATCAGGCAGTGTACTGTAAACCAACGTCCGCACTAAGGACGCATATAAGTTTTTATTTTGATGAATGTATTTGTGCAATTTAACGGTACCCCATGCTACATGTGAAAAAAGGAATCAATCTTCGACCGGTATAGGATATGATCAACAGCAGATTGAAATTCCTTGACGAAACGATCAACAACCGTAAAGCAAAAAACGATCAGATAAGTAAATCTTAATTTTTTACAGTCCTTTGTGTCATGTTTTTTTTTCTTTCATATTTAATTTTCCTTGAAATAGATTGACAAACTCACATTCGTTTATTTATTGAAATAACATAATATCTGACGGCATGCAGTTTTTAAGATGGTCGTTTCGGCAACTTGCATGTCGTCATTGCAAGAAAAGCAAAGTATTTGCAACGCTATACAAATTGATTGATTTGTCTTCTTTTTTTCACTTTTGTCCACTGATTTATCTATGGATCATTATACGCACGTGTGTTACAATTGCTTGCATGGATTTTAAAATATCTCCGACTTAATATGAATAAATACCGAAGTTACTGTGAATTTAAATTCTGCATATGCGCATTTCGACAACTTATGTCTCATCAGTGCAAAATCTAAACTTTTCGAAGACCATTAACTAAAAGATGTTTAAAAACTGATAGAGAACAAATAACCAATGTGATCTAAATGTAAAGCCAAAATCATCTAAGGACAGAGTTTTGCATGAGGGAGATACTCCTTAGTTTTCAACAAAATTACAAAACATTCGATATTGTAAGGTTCCACATATATATTATGTTTGAACAACACATGACAAAAGCAAAAGATGGATATAAGATACCGAACTTAGGTTTACAAATAAGTTAGACCAGAAAATGTTTAGAACAACAGTAACTGACGATGATCGATTAAGTAATTTTAACCTTCAACGACCCAAAGTAAGGGAAACAAACACGCCGTTAAACAGTTGGTGTTTATAAAGATGCAATCAGGCATTCATGTCTGGTTCCGGAAACTAATCAGAAATTATGGATTGATCATCGAGAAGATGGAACTTTACACCTTCTACGTCACAGATACATCCAATATTCAAAATACTTTAGATCCCGCAATCTGGCTCCTAGTAATTTACGAAATACGTAGGTGATTAATAAAAAAAGGTTCGAATCTTCTCACTTTCAGTTTATATCGATCATAGTTTTTTTGTGTGTCGGAGAAGGCTCGATGTCCATCTGTAATGCTCACCACAATTGCCATTGCAATCAAGCCATTGCACTAATGCTACTCTGCAAATGGTGTTTCAGCATGGTCTTTGCTGGAAAAACTTCCTTATATTCTTTACATTTTATTTTTCAATACAATTTGACTTGTGATGTGAATAACTGGACTGATTGATAATTTTTTTCTTGCACTTTTCAAATGAATATGGTTGGATGCCTCTGTGTGTATTTATTTGGTCAGCTTAAGTCTTATTAAGTTTAAATGTTTTCCCGCACTTTCCAAACAGACATGTTTCTTTTGGACACCAAGTGTATAAAATTATGTTCCTTTAAGGATAATTGCCTAAAAAAGGACTTTCCGCAAGAAGTTTAGAAATGTTAACGGAGTGTTTTCTTGCTTTGTGTGCAATGTAATTTGCGTGCGTTTTAAATACGCTTAAATAACAAATTCAACAAACATGCTTTGCGTTGTGCATATTTATGTGGCGTCTGAGTGAAGTCTTGGATTTATAACTCTTCTTACAAACTCCCCAATCTAGTTTGTTCCTTGCATTGTCTGGTCCATCGGGTATTTCTGCTATTGAAGGATCAGAAGGCTCCCCTACATTTTGTTGTAATGACATTTTCCTGGAATATTAAAGCAGACTTGTGATTCTCGAAAGCCTGAATAATCCAGTCGTTATAATCCACTCACTGCAACTACTCCTCACAGAAGAGAATATTATATAGAAAGGGATTGAATCATCCGAGTTATAACAACTGCAGCTTTCAGTGATAAGGATCAGTTGTCATTCATATATGTTACATTCCGTTTTCATTGCCGGAATGAGCCCTCGAGGCCCCCTTTTTCTTGAAACAAATTTCGTTCAGAATTAAGGTAAAAATCCATAAAGAATAATAAAATTTTATTTTAATCTGTCCTTTTTGAGAAACCCTTTTTTGTAGTATGAAACAACTGGTAATTTTTGTCATCGATTGCTTGATGTACTTAACAAAAATATGTTGGTACCCTCATGGAGGTAACAATTTTACAATTTCTCTTTTTGGTCATTTATGTCTGTTATGCAGATGAAAGATTGAAAAACTGATGGCGAAACCTAAATGCGAAACAGAAATAAATCTCAAGATCTAAAAAAGATAATTATAAACTTTGAGCTTTGTGCAAATGACTAAATACCGAAGTTACTGAGACAACGATATGTCCTGTTGAGTTATAAAAATAGAATCGAATTTTATCATCGTAATTTGTTGATTCCAATAACTATAATATTTTAAAGATATGTAATGCTTATATTTATGTGCCCTGAGAACACGTCTTTGAAATTCATTTTTTTCAATAATTTTATAGATGGCAAATGAACAGGGAGATACTAAAACATACCTTTATTAGTTTTTAGGACATGAAGATCATTTTGAATCATTGATGATACTTAAATTAGGCTGATCAACTCGTGGTCATTATAAGATATCAGTAGATCATATTAGAGTATTTAGGTCCTAGCTCCGAAAATGAAATTTAATTTTGGGTATAACTTTGACCGAAGTATTTTTCTATTATTTGTCGATTTGTTATCATTTTAATCTGCACTGAAAACACAAATGACGTCAAAATGGCCATTTGCAGTAGCTTTATTAATAGTCATATTTTTTTATAGTAAACAGGCATTACATTCAAAGGCCCTGAAAATGTTAAATTGTATAATTTTCCTCATTATATTGAAAGATGTTTAAGTACCATTGATATTTACTAAATTTGTCTACGAAAGTGAATGACGTCACGTAACACACGTTAACAATATAAACCAAAGGCACCAGTAGTTGAGAACGTTTCCGACTTCAAATTTCATTGTGAATTGATGATGTCATAGATCCAACTATGAACATGACAAACAAAGGAGTTGAAAATGCACTTTAAGTAGTGCAACATCAATTTGCGTTATTTCTAGTGTGCAAATGTAATGCAGAAAACACAAAGTGGGTGGTGTGAATAAAGATATTTTGATGTTTTGCATGTTGTTATTTATTGTATAATATCATCTTTTCTATTTACTTGGGGCAGTGATTAACTTACAATTATTATGCCTAATTATTATACCTAACATAGTCACATGACATGAAATAATGTGAATATTTTGCTCTAAATTGTTGAGAGTGGTGAATATCACTATTATTCACTTGTGAATAACCCCCAAAATTTGCAATATCTATCGAAAAACCCTATTATTTACCGGTGAATAACCCAAGAAAGTTACAAAGTTTCTGGAATAACATTACAAATTAACAATGTCCAGTAAAAAACTACATGAGTAACATTTAGGTTTTATGAGTATTTTTTTGTTTGTTTCAGATTACATGTAATAATAATTATCAATTAATTGATAATAAAGCAATTATGTCCCATGAAATTGATGAATACCAAAAGCTGTCAACAACACTTAGATTATTTTTCTCGGGCTCATGATATTCACCTCTTCATGGGGCCAAAATTGTATACTTACTTTTGGATGGTCTGTTTCCGCTACAAATATTGATGTGTTGAACATTTAGCAACTTTTGAAAATTTATATATTTGCTTGGTTTTGTTTAAAGAATTTCAAGACAAAATCCAAACTTATAAAACTTTCTTTTCAATCCGGTAAATGATTACGTATGCGTGTATCATGAACAGTATTAAAATTTATATTAAAATTTTGAGATTATTCTATAAATATACAAAAATGGTATATTTTATGATAACATTTACTGAATAAACTGATTATTTATTGCTTAATTGCATTCATTTATTGAAAGTCTTACTGCATTCTCCTTCTGCTTGCAAAAAAGGCATATGCTTTAACTACAACTAAAGCAGTACGGGGTATTCCACCGTTAATTGCCACAGTAAGTAATTTTGTTTTATACATGTTACACAATACCGGTGTTACTCTTTTTTAATTCAGGTATTGGAAATTGAAAATTTCGACAAATTTTGTCTATTCAGTGCAGATCAAAATCGTAGCCAGGACGGAGCTTTTGATTGAAATTGGTTTGTTAAATAGTGTCGAATCCCTGTGATATTAGTCTCGGTGTAAACAAAATCGACTTAAAGTAAAAGGCAGAGCAATGTTTGATACATTTTTATGTATCAAACATATAATAGACCAATTTGTTGTTAAAAGCAGGAAGAAGAATGTCAAAGCATCATAGATTATTTATTCTTCCTCAAATGCTTTTTATAGGTCTGTAACAATCCTCAGGTGACACCGAGAAATCACGATAAAATCTCAATTTGAAAACGTTTCCCGCCAGAATATGACGTTGCGGGATTGTGACGTCCAATTTTTGTGCTTGACAAGTCGCATGTTTCTGTTATATGTAAAAAATAGGGAACTTCCGGGTACAATTTATGTACACGGAAGTTCAAAAATGAAACAAGACTTAGAGACCATATTGTGGTTACAAGTGCGCAATTATTTACAATGCATTTTCCATAGGGGGGTTCCCCTGTTTAGCGATAAACTAAAAATAGACGAAGGCTTTTTTTCATCCCGGGGGTCCTGAAAATGACAAGTACTCATACAGATCTTTCGAATTCCAAAATAAAAAATGGGGGGTCATGCGGCGATTCTTGGTGTAAATTGAGGCTCAAAAAGGGGTATATTGAAAATAATAAAATATTTTTGTGTCGACCAGATCCCATAAAAGGTCAAATTATCACCTCTGGGTAAAATTGTTGAAATCAGATTTGCTATAAACCGAACTGTAACATAACATGGTATTTTATTTTAAAACATTTAATTTTATTATCCACCAATCGTAGGAGTTGTAGTGCTTAATACTGAATACAGCTTTGGGTTCAAAACTGGATCCCTGTTCGAAAGTCAGCAATTGGGCACATGATACCTTGTGAGAAATAACCGATGAAATATCGATGCATGCAATCTCCTTATCCACAGTTCAATGACGTAACATGAGTGTTGATTTTTTGTATAATAACAGTTGCAACCATTACTTAATATTATAAATTAACTGATACATGTTGCAAGGTAAAGTATACTCAGATTGCGGCGCCTCTCCTTACACAACTAAATTTCAATGTGTTTCTGTTCGTAAGACATTTACATTCGATCAAAATTAAAATTGATACTTTGGCTTGTCTTTTAATCGTGTAAGAAATTCTTCGAATTTTTGTCAAGATTCGTAGCGCTAAAGTACTTGTAAGTAATATTATCAATTCTAAATATTATTGATTGAAAAACACGAGATTAAACTTAATAATATCATCATTTTCGTTATTAATAATCAAGATTTGCTTTTGGAATTCTTTCTTCCAAGAAATTCTGAAAATCAAATTAGTTTTAGTTCATCGCAATGGTTGAAAAAATAATACGCTTATTTCTACAGAGGTAATGATTCCAATCAATTCCTCGGGGTGATTAAATGTATAATTACATCAAATTTTAAAACAAATTATATTTGAAATATGCGATAAAAGAATTCTATTAAACAAACAGAATTGAAATTAGAACTTCTCGTAACATTTTAAGTGCAAATATGGTTCCATTTTCATTTTTTAATCTATCTACCAGCAACAAGGAAACGAAAATGTGAGAATGTTAAGACGAGTGCATTGAGCTCGTCTTAACTCGGTCTCCTAACACCGGAAATGGTCATTTAGGGAAGAACACTTGAATTTCCAGAGGTTACAGAGAAACATCTGTTATTGTACTTGATATGTTCAGAGTTAAATCGTTGCAAGAAACAAGCCAGGTTATAAATTTGACAATTTTACAATCTAGTGTAACGAAATATCAAAAATGACCCCTAGATGTTTTGTTTTTGGTCGTTTTAACCTGGATATGGGATGTTGTCTCCTTGACATTTACCCCATTTCCTTTCTTTTTCATATCAGTCACAAGTAACAAAATTGTAAAATATATACTGGTCAAACATCAAGTAATTGCAATAAAGCAATCTTTAAATTAATTTTAAGCAGTTTATATTTTTTGAGAATTGTATATTTTTTCGCTCACTTTTAACTAGCAATGAACGATAAACAATAAACAACTTCAATGGCCGAAAATTACAATCAAATGCCGCAATCCATTAAGGAAACACAAAAAAAGAGAAGAGACAAACTTAAATAACTATAGGAACTAATAATTTACTGACTTGTAATATAGTCTACCTGTATTGGGTTTTATTCGTATATTTATTATACTATAGAGAAACGGGACAGATAAAGGGGAGGTTTGGGTACCCATAAACCGGTTTACCCTATTGCTGGTTCTTCTAGTGCCGATACCTAGTCCGGCTGTCCAGAATTCCTATTGTTGATTACGTTTGTCTTTTTTCTTGTTTTATGTTTCCTGTGTAGTTCCCTGGCAGATTGTGGCATGTGACTGTAATTTTCAGCCATTATGTTATCCCCTTTGTTACATTTAGTACCGGCACCAGCAAAAGCTAGAGCTGGGATGAAACTGGTTTATTGGTACTTAAACATCCCCTTTCGGTATCCCGATTCACCATAGTATAATAAACATAGGGAAAAAACCCAATTTAGATGAATTACTAACTATAGGACCGCTATCTCGAAGAAAGAAAGATAAGGACAAAACGTTATTTAGACGGATGGATCAAAGCGTGGCCGGTGCTGAATTGTCGGCTAGCTCAATGAACTTTCTAAGGTCCTTATTGGGTCTGTAAGTCTCGTCATGTGACTCACGAGAATCCACGATAAACCGGCAATTGAAAACGTTTCCCGCCGAAACATGACGTCTGAGGATTATGACGTTCACATTTTTGTTTGAAACGTCATATATCTCTGTTTAAAATGTAACTTTCGGGTACAGATTTTGGTCCCGGAAGTTCCAAAATTTTACGAGACTTACAGGCCCTATATTGAATGGATGTTCAAGATTATATTTCGATAATATTTGAAATTGAGGTTACCAATATTCAACACAAAAATGAATAAATTTACCTGACATAGTTGAGACTATTTATAAATGAAACAAACTTCGTTTACGGGGATATTATCGGTTTCGAAATTTAACCCGAGATAAAAAAAAATTTATTTTTCTGCTCATGTAGCTCGTCAATTAAAGAAATACCTATGTTGAGATTAAATTTTGGTAAGAACGTATGAAAGAACCTTAAAATGAAATACTTAAAAGAAGTGCAGTTTCATACGTTTTGATTCTTAATAAACTTGGAAAAATAAAAACAATATCAGTGGTAGACCAAGGGAATCGGGGAGAAAATTCTCTGATTGGCAGTGATCCAAATTAATAAATGCATAAAATGCACTTAGCCTGGATATGGGATGTTGTCTCCTTGACATTTACCCCATTTCCTTTCTTTTTCATATTTAGATATGTATGAACAACACTTTAGCGTTGTAATATTTTTTTCTTCACACAGCATTTAAATATCCTATTTCTTACGATAATATTAAATTTTATATCAAGTAATTGATAACTTCAATAACTATATATTTTCTGCAATAAAAAAATCAGATTTCTTTCAAAGGTTGTAATTCGTTCGAAAACATTGAATTCAGCAACAACATTGATTTTTACATAAATGATGATATGCGTAGAAGAAATGGGAGGTAGTTTGGTTTCTTAAGTTTTATTAAACTTGTCTTAAAGGCATAAACTATGTCTTAACATGTACATATTTTTAGGCTTACCAAGGTCTACTAAATTAGAAAAGTTTTCAACATTATCATTAACACTGCATATGCTTCTATTTTCGACCAGTTGTTGTTCAAATCTTTCGCTAAAAAGCTCCTAGTCACGTCACATTTAGATAACGTAGATAACTAATAAAAAGCAGCATTTTTTTTTTAATAACAAAAACAGGATAACAGTAAACACCTACAATGGCCGGAAAATACAATCACATGCCACAATTTACAAGCGAACTGAACTAGAAAAACAATAATGAAAACAAGAGACAAACATTAATAACGACAGGAACTCGGAATAGCCGGACTTGGTACCGGCACTAGCAAAAGTCAGTGGTAGAGGTAAACCGATTCATGGGTACCAAAACCTCCCCTTTCTCTTTCCCGTTTCCCTATAGTAATAAAATAGTATAATAAATATGATAATAAAACCAAATACAGGCAGACTACTAACTCAATGACCACTATCCTGGAAAAGAAAAGCATATAACAAAACGTAATTTACAAAGATGGGTCAAAGAGTGCTAGCCGCTTAACTGTCCGTAAGCTCAAGGAACCAAGTCTGCTGGTAAAACACTGTCGCACTACGAAGAAAAATCAAACTCAAAAATCCACGAAGGATTTGGTAAAGAGTCGTTATGTATTTCAGTAGACATCGGCAGTATCAGTGAGAGGTCAGTATACATGTAAAGTCTTCAGGTCACCGGAATCCAAAGTCAATTTTACGGATTTGTTCAGAATATCTTGTCGATATCCACTTTAACGTAAAGAATGTAAGTTACGTCCCAGTTTTTAAGGATTATTTATCAGTTTCTGATATTTTTTTAACAACATTTTAATAGAATCGAGGATGAGAAATGTCCGATGAAATTGGCTGTTTAAAAACATTAATAAAGGACTAAATTTAGTACTTTGTTATTTGTAACCGACTAATTTTTTACCCTAAAATTTAAACATCATATATAAATGGCAGTAATATCAAAATTACCGGACGGAGTTGTCAAGAGCCGAAGTCCATGAGACAAAGAGAGACAAACAAGTGGAGACAAGCGGAAAATTTGTCGTCCACAATGGTCCTGAATTAATACAGGTGTTCCAAAAGAAATGATGGATTTAACCGGTTTTATGGCTTGCAAAACCTCCCCTTCTATTGTCCGGTAGCAACAAAACAGCAATAGCTATTTAAATTTTGTAGACAGTAAAAAGAAATCATTGTTCCACTTCTAAGTAAAAAAAAACAATTTGGAATCAGAGTTCGGACCGAAAATGCCATTTTTTCTTGACTTTTATCTATTAAAGGATTTTTTAATGATCGTATGAGACGGAATTGTTTTGAGCCTTGATTAATAAGACGGTCATGGAGATAACTATGTATGCGAAAGTATGTATAATTTGTACTTTCTCTCGCGTAACGCATACACTGCATAAGCAGGAGAAGCTGGAATATTACTGTCCATGTGAAGGAATTGATAATTTTACAATTAAAATCGTCCCCTTTGTCGTAAAGTTTAATATATAAGTCCGAAAAAGATGTAGATCTACTGATCTTATATCAATTGTTTTAAAGTAGGACCATCTAAACACCATTGTCACGTTATTTGGTCGCTATTGGCTCAGAGATTCTAAAAATCATTGAATGAGCCTAAATGTCTTCCGGCTGGAGGATAGTGAAGTAACTAGTCGCAACCTTCAGAGGGTACCATCGAGGAATCATTGTGATACGACAAAAGCTGGTCTCTAACTGCCCCGGTGGTTTTAAATTTGAATTTAAATGAAACATTCTCTGGGGATAGACGAGTCGGACGCTAAGAGATATCAAAACGCTTCCCCGATTTAAAAAAAAAAACAATACACAGAAGTTACTGTTAATTTATTTTCTGCATATAACTTATGTCTTATCAGTGCAGATCAAATCAAAACATTTGGAAGTCCATTAACTTAGACACAAGTTAAAGCTGAAAGAGAACAAATAACTTAAAGGATCTAAATAACAAAGCCAAAATTCAGCTAAGGACAGAGCTTTGCATGAAGGAAATACTCCCTAGTTTTAAACAATATTTTGCAAAATTAAGATATTGAAAGTTTCAATACAATCGGTTTTCAGGTAAGCACCGAAGTACTGACTACTAGAGTTTCAATACAATCGGTTTTCAGGTAAGCACCGAAGTACTGACTACTAGAGTTTCAATACAATAGGTTTTCAGGTAAGCACCGAAGTACTGACTACTAGAGTTTCAATACAATCGGTTTTCAGGTCAGCACCGAAGTACTGACTACTAGAGTTTCAATACAATCGGTTCTCAGGTCAGCACCGAAGTACTGACTACTAGAGTTTCAATACAATCGGTTTTCAGGTAAGCACCGAAGTACTGACTACTAGAGAGTTTCAATACAATCGGTTTTCAGGTCAGCACCGAAGTACTGACTACTAGAGTTTCAATACAATCGGTTCTCAGGTAAGCACCGAAGTACTGACTACTAGAGTTTCAATACAATTGGTTTTCAGGTCAGCACCGAAGTACTGACTACTAGAGTTTCAATACAATCGGTTTTCAGGTAAGCACCGAAGTACTGACTACTAGAGTTTCAATACAATCGGTTCTCAGGTAAGCACCGAAGTACTGACTACTAGAGTTTCAATACAAACGGTTTTCAGGTCAGCACCGAAGTACTGACTACTAGGTTAGTGCATGCCCTCAGAGACACCAGCAGAGGCATCGGCCCACTGGTACTAAATAACAAAATACCTAAGTTACTGTTAATTTATTTTCTGCATATGCGCATTTCGACAACTTATGTCTCATCAGTGCAGAGAAAACCAAAACATTTGGAAGTCCATTAACCAAAACGTGTAAAATATGATGGAGAACAAATAACCAAAAGGGTCGAAATAGAAAAGCCAAAATTTAGCTAAGGACAGAGCTATGCATGAGGGAGATACTCCTTAGTTTTAAACAAAATTCGGTAAAATTTAGATATTGCAAATTTAAATAAAATCGGTTTTCGGGTCAGCACCGAAGTAATGACTACTGGGTTGGTGAATACCCTCGGGGACTAACAGTCCACCAGCAGAGGCATCGGCCCAGTGGTAATAAATATCAAAATACCGAAGTTACTGTTACTTTATTTTCTGCATATGCGTATTTCGAAAACTTATGTATCATCAATGCACTAGATTAATCAAATAACCTTTGGAGGTCGATAAACTTAAAAACATGTTGAAGCTGAAAGAGAACAAATAACCAAAAGAATCTAAATAGCAAAGTCAAAATTCAGCTAAGGACAGAGCCATGCTTTAGTGAGATACTCCTTTATTTCAAACAAAATTTTGCAAAATATAGATATTTAAGTCATGCGACAAAAAAAAGTATTGATGTTAATAATTTGAAATTGAGATTTTACTTTATCTTATTATGAATTCTGATGTTTTCTTTGCTGAAAAATAGAACAATTGTGCACTGATAGAGCGTTAGGGTTAGACATGTAAATTGTTTAATTAGTTAACTTTATCATTAAACAACCTTCGAACTTTCGCAAAGTTCAATTCAAACATTTCTTCATTCAGCTGGCATGCCATGTCCCGTTCAAAAGCAAATTATACATTTTTTTGACATCGAATAATATTTCGCATAAATTCATAGATGTTAGAATTGTTCAGTATTTGATTCCGTATATGTAGAAAGTTTCTTGCATGCACGCTTACAAACGTGATATACTTTTTAGTTGATTCAAAATTTATATATAAGTTCAACTTAGATCTAAAATATTTAATACGTTGCAACGGGAAGGTATCCCTAGCATCATCCTTTAGCTATAATATAAAATTGTAATTTGAAGATACGCCACCCTTCATATTTCGTCTTTTACGTATCGTGCTTAAATGCGCAACTTCCAAAATCAACAGAAAGTGGGTAAGACACAGTGAGGTAGGTCAATTAAAAAAATACAAGTTTTATTAATTGTATTGTTCCTTTTTTGAGATAGAAACATCGTAACTACTTAAAGCTAGATTGTCTTCAAGACGTTTGTACCAACTATTTATATTGTTTTGATGTTTCGTGACTAAAAACTCGTTACATTTCAATTACTTTACGGTGATGTTCCCCTCAAGACAAATGCATTACATAAGACTATATTTGAATTGTAGTATATTAAATCTTTAGTGTCCTCGATCAACTTATTAACAGAAAAAAGAATTATGCTGACTATACATCGTTATGTCATCAAGAACTTCCATTATATAACTGTATCTTAAGGGTCAAATAATTGTCTCTCTTATCATTACATATGAAACTAGGGCCTACGAAGGGTCAGTCCTGTATCGCTGTCTTGGCTTCTGGTTTCAGCAAATTTGAACATAAGTTGTCGAAATGGCTAAACGCAGAAACTAAATTTCGGTTTTCGTTTGCCGATGCATTACAGAAACTTCGGTACTTTGTAATTTAAGAGAAATCATGTTTGTACTTTATGAAAGCAGTGACAAAAATTGTCAATGACAGCAATAGTTGTTGTCCGTTCCAAATGAAGTGATAGGACATCATACAGGAGCTATGTTTTTACCATTTTGTCATTTTTTGTCATATGGTTTGGCAGACCCAATGTACATAGGTATATCAGTCAATAAGAAACGTGAATTCATCATTGTGCCCGCGTCTGTCGACCAAAGATCGGAAAAAAAATTAGAAACTTTCATGAAATACCTTTCATATATGCTCCATAATAGATATCGGGGCATTTGAAAAACTTTTTCAGAGATTTTTTTCAAGAACAACTTATCAAAGACAGTAATGCCAATGACTAGAATATTTGTTGTTGGAAGTGACGAAATAAGTAATCTTGATATAAGACCTGTTAAATACCGGTATCAGTTAATTGTCGCCATGCTCTTTCGGAGGGATTTTTTAATATACCTTGATGGTGGTTTTTTGAACAGATCAGGATGCAAACAACGGTAGTAGAATTTTGAAGGAACAAAGCACAAAATTGCACAACATTTCAAAATCCAGAGACAAGGCAAAAACGAGTACACCAGAAGAAAAACTCAGGAACACCACAAATACAGTACTCAAAATTAAATATTCATTTATATGCTGAAACTGAATTAACAGTAATTTCGGTATTTTGCCATTTACTACAACTGGTTCGATACCTCTGTTGGAGGACTGTTAGTCCGGGGGTATTCAACAACTCAGGAACACCACAAATACAGTACTCAAAATTAAATATTCATTCATATGCTGAAACTGAATTAACAGTAATTTCGGTATTTTGCCATTTAATACAACTGGTTGGATACCTCTGTTGGAGGACTGTTAGTCCGAGGGTATTCACCAACTCAGTAGCCAGTACTTCCGTGCTGGCCGGAAGACCGATTCTATTTGGAAACAACGGCTGTAGAATACCGTAGGAACATGGAAAGTATTGATCACAAAAATCGAAGTCCACAGACATATCAAAGCCAACAGAGTAAAACAAATACAAAACAAGGACATGACGCCACACAAAGCACGGAAATAAAAAGACGACATCAAGAACTAAGACACTTATAGTGTGAACTCCCATGAAAACCGGGAGTGACATCTGGTGCTTTTGAAGGATAAGCATGTCTTGCTTAGCGAGCAACACCCGTCACACTATCAGTGAGTCAATCCATGGTTCAGTCAAAACCGGTAATGTCGAATCTGCGAAGACCTGACATCTAGCTGAAAATGTCCGTTTTCATTTCGTACAGACATGTCATATCTGTCAATGTTGTCAAGGTGACTGCCATAGACTTTCTGATGGGATTAAAGTTAAAAAGGCTTAACAAATCCGTGACTAAGCAGCTTTTGGACAGTGTCTTTGCTATATTCAAAATATCACTTGCAATTTTTAAATTGAACAGAATCTGTTCAAAACTAAAGGGTGTCTCCCTCTCGCATAGCACTGGCCTTGGTTTTATCTTTTATAACCTTTTGGTAATTTGTTCTCTATCAACTTTTACAAAAATTCGGTATTTTGATTTAAAAATATTTTGATATCATCTGCACGGAAAAAAAATAAGTTGCTGGAATGTGCATACGCAGAAAGTAAATAATCACTAATTTCGGTATTTTGTTAGTGATTACTTATGGATAAACCGTTGTCACTTTTTACTATCCGCCTATTCTGACCGCAATAAACAAAACGCGTCATCGCCACACCTTGATTTCTAGGAATTTAGCATATTGTCATTCTATTTACCGTATTGTTATCACTATTTGTTCATTTCATTAATTTTAACCTTGTACAATACAATTCAATAGCATTCTAAAGATATTTTAGCCTTATGTTTATGTGGCTTGAGGACAAATTCGAACAGTCTTTGACGCTCAGTAATTCTATAATTGATTGATAGGAAATTATTAAAAGGATACTAAAACATACTATATTAGTCGTGAGGATAAGAAGAACGTTTTCTATCTTCTTTGATGATACTTCAATTCCTGAAGGCTTAATAACTCGTGGTCGTTATTAGATATTAGAAGATCACAGAAGAGTCTTAAGGTCATAGCTTCGAAAATGAAAAAAAAATATTTTAGTATATATTTTCTTTTGTCATCTCATTTAATCTTTAGAAATTTATTTAATAATACTTCATAAAGCACGAAATCCCTATGTTTGGCACAATAATCCCAATCAAGATTGGTCTTTACAAAACAGCTTTTTAAAAAATTATTTTTCCTTAAGGCATTGGCAGGCTGTAAAGATGATCAAACAAATATTTAATTGGATTAAAAACTAAACAAACAAATTAGTTGACAAATCGGGGGTTACTAGATGTGTTAAGGATTATATAACCAAACAAACTAATGACGTGTTACATAAATTGTTACTAAATACATTTCTCAAGATAAAAATTAGTCCAAAAAAGATAATGTTGACCAATTATTAGTCCAGCAGGTAAAGTTGTAGACTGACTTTGTGTCTGGCAGCCACACTGGACAAGCTAACTATAAAATGACTGTAAAGCTAGATTTGTCTTCAAGACGTTTGTACAAACTTTTCATAATTGTTTTGATGTTTCGTAACTAAAAACTCGTTTTATTTCAATTACTTGACGGCGATGTTCCCCTCAAGACAAATGCATTACATAAGAATAAATTTGAATTGAAGTATATTAAATCTTTAGTGTCCTCGATCAACTAATTAACTGAAAAAAAATTATGCTGACTATTCATCGTTATGTCATCAAGAACATCTATTATATAATATGTATCTTAAGGGTAAAATAATTCTCTCCCTTATTATAACATATGAAAAAAGAGCCTACGAAGGGTCAGTCCTGTATCGATCTTTTGGCTTCTGGTTTCAGCAAATTTGAACTGAAGAGACATAAGTTGTCGAAATGGCTAAACGCAGAAACTAAATTTCGGTTTTCGTTTGCCGATGCATTACAGAAACTTCGGTACTTTGTAATTTAAGGGAAGGGGTTTTTATATTTTATGAAAGCAGTGACAAAAATTGTCCATGACAGCAATAGTTGTTGTCCGTTCCAAATGAAATGATAGAACATCATAAAGGAGCTATTTTTNCCTACGAAGGGTCAGTCCTGTATCGATCTTTTGGCTTCTGGTTTCAGCAAATTTGAACTGAAGAGACATAAGTTGTCGAAATGGCTAAACGCAGAAACTAAATTTCGGTTTTCGTTTGCCGATGCATTACAGAAACTTCGGTACTTTGTTAACTAAGGGAAGGGATTTTTATATTTTATGAAAGCAGTGACAAAAATTGTCCATGACAGCAATAGTTGTTGTCCGTTCCAAATGAAATGATAGAACATCATAAAGGAGCTATTTTTTTACCATTTTGTCATTTTTGTCATTTGGTTTGGCAGGTACATTGTACATAGGTTTATCAGTCAATAAGAAACGCGAATTCATCATTGTGCCCGTGTTTGTTGATCACAGATCGGGTAGAAATTAGAAACGTTCATGAAATACCTTTTATATATGCCCCATAATAGATATCAGGTCATTTGAAAAACGTTTTCAAAGGAAGGATTTTTTTCTTCAATATCAACTTATCAAAGACAGTAATGCAAATGACTACAATATTTATTGCTGGAAGTGACGAAAAGAGTAATCTAAATATAAGACCTGTTAAATACCAGTATCAGTTCATTTTGCCATGTTTTTTCGGAGCGATTTTTCAATATATCAACTAATAATTGGTGGCTTTTTGAACAGATAAGGATGCAAACAACGGTAGAAGAATTTCGAAGGAACAAAGCTCAAAATTGCTAAAAATTTCAAAATCCAGACACAAGGCAAAAACGAGTACACCAGAAGACTGAAGACACCCACAAAACTCAGGAACACCACAAATACACCATTCAAAATTAAATATTCATTCATATGCTGAAACTGAATTAACAGTAATTTCGGTATTTTGTCATTTATTACAACTGGTTCGATACCTCTGTTGGAGGGCTGTTAGTCCGAGGGTATTCACCAACTCATTAGCCAGTACTTCCGTGCTGGCCGGAAAACCGATTCTATTTGGAAAACTTCAGTAGAATACCGAAGGAACATGGAAAGTGATGATCACAAAAATCGAAGTCCACAGACATATCAAAAACGCCAACAGAGTAAAACAAATACAAAACAAGGACATGACGCGACACAAAGCACAGAAATAAAAAGATGACATTAAGAACTAAGACACTTATAGTGTGAACTCCCATGAAAACCGGGAGTGACATCTGTTGCTTCGGAAGGATAAAAATTGTCTTGCTTAGCTAGCGGCACCCGTCACACTATCAGTGAGTCAATCCAGGGTTGAGTCAAAACCGGTTATGTCGAATCTGCGAAGACCTGACATCTAGCTGAAAATGTCTGTTTTCATTTCATACAGACACGTCATATCTGTCAATGTTGTCAAGGTTACTGCCATAGAATTTCTGATGGGATTAAAGTTAAAAAGGCTGAGGGGATTAAGGTTAAAAAGGCTGAACAAATCCGTGACTAAGCAGCTTTTTGACAGTGTCAAATTATCACTTGCAATTTTTAAATGGAACAGAATCTGTTCAAAACTAAAGGTATCTCCCTCTCGCATAGCACTGGCCTTGGTTTTTTCTTTTATAACCGTTTTGGTAATTTGTTCTCAACTTCTACAAAAAATCGGTATTTTGATTTGAAAATGTTTTGATTACATCTGCACTGAAAAAAAAATAAGTTGCTGGAATGCGCATATGCAGAAAGTAAATAAACGGTAATTTAGCGATTTTGCTATTGATTACTTATGGATAAACTGTTGTCACTCTCTACTATCCACCTATTCTGACCGCATTAAACCAAAACGGGTCATCGCCACACCTTAATTTCTAGGATTTCATCATATTGTCTTTCTATCAACCGAATTGTTATCACTATTGTTCATTCCAATAACACCTACGTCCCTGTACAATAAAATTCAATAGCATTCTAAAGATATTTTAGCCTTATGTTCATGCGGCTTGAGGACAATTTCGAACAGTCTTTGAAGCTCATTAATTCTATAATTGAATTGACAGGAAATAAACAGAATGATACTAAAACATACTATTTTAGTCGTGAGGATAAGAAGAACGTTTTCTATCTTCTGTTATGATACTTCAATTCCTGAAGGCTTAATAACTCGTGGTCGTTATTAGATATCAGAATATCAAGAAGAGTCTAAAGGTCATAGCTTCGAAAATGAAGTATGATTTTTTTTAACCAGAAATTCTTTACATTGGTTAATTGGTCAGCTTTTTTACATCCTCTGGTTAATGGTTTTCTAAATTAATTCATTTAATCTTTGCTGAAATCAAAAATGGCGTCGAAATAGCAATATACAGAATCCTTTCTTTACAGTAACTTAAGTATTAACTTATTCTGGTCAATTTTTTTTAAAGCAGAGGTAATCGTGTATTCTTTATCTGGAACTTCTATAGGGTCCGTGAGTTCACGAGAATCAACGATAATCGTGCAAATTCGAAAACGTTTCCCGCCAAATCATGACGTCTGAGGATTATGACATTCAAATTTCTGTTTGATACGGCATATATCTTTGTTTAAAATATAACTTTCTGGTACAATTTTTTTATCCCGGAAGTTGAGAATTGTATGAGACTTACAGGCCCTATTCCCATTCATTAAGTGAAGTTTTCTTTGCTTAACGCGAAATAGTACTTCCGATCAGATTTACGAGTTCTTCTGTTTTTCCTCTGTTTGGTTAATTTGGCGTGCTATACAAAACGCTTATATCGATCACTTGATACCGACATAACAAAATGACATAACTTTACAAAAAGAATGTAAGAAAACAAAATGATGAATCAACATAAGAAAGTTATCTGACACAATAAATCGACAATTTAACACAATAAAATCATAAGTTAAGATAAAAAATGACAATTCACTCAATAAAAATTGACATATGCAACATAATAAGCTAACATAATGAAATATTTAGTAGACAAAATAGAATTAATGATATGAACATATGACAGCTGTGGCGTTCCATAGTTAACTCTTAACTTGAATAAGCATCAAGTTATCATGGAGTTAAGCTCTGGAGGCATTTAATTGTATAATTTCCTCATATATTAAAAGACTTTTAAAGCATGCCTCATTCGATGCTAAACATCCATGTACACTAGGGGAATATTTTTCAAAGTGAAAGACGTCTCACATGAAGACCGTATTACAGAGACGGCTTCTGGGTGAGAACATTTTCGATTTAAAATTTCATGGTGAATTTTCGCTACAACGTAAAATGACTAACTGACGCAATTGTGGAAGATGTACAAACTATACCAGATGCCGAAAATATTTTGTATATAGTACAAAATCGTCACTTTACTAATATCTAGTCTGCTTTTGAAATGCAAAACACAGTATATTGATAATAAAGGCTACAAACTGAGTGGTGTGATTTTCAAGAAAAAATATCATGATTCGTTTGTGATAAATTGCGTCATTATTTTATGGTATAAAATCGTTTTTTCTATTGTTTGAGGTCTTATTAAGAGGTAATTGACTTGCAATATATTCCCTTAAAGACCAAACAGCCTATTGTTTGTACGCACATAACAGCGCATTTACATTGTTTCCTAACACGTCTGTGACGTCTTGTAGAAAATCCGCGAAACGGCGTTTTACTTTCGCGATATTTAAAAAAAAATAAAATAAGCTACCTGCTTGAAAGGGTGGTTTCTGGAAAATCGCTAAAACAAACCCCGATTGGAAAAGGGAGAGTGCCGAACGGCAATTAGTACATGTAAAATATCAATTCAGGTATATAACACCAGGGAAACAAAGACACACTTTCGAAAACAATTTTGATAGAAGGAGAAAAACGGATATTTTTTTAACCTGCAGCTGCTTCAACACATTAACTTCGCAACGCATGCAGTGGTACATGCATTTCAGTCTGTTCTGATTATTTCACAAAACACTAGATACATGTATATAGATAATTATAGAAACGTTTCAAAAAATCTTTGTAAAAATCACAAAATTATAGAACCGTTTCAATAAATGTGACATTACCTTCAATATCAAATAAAACACATTGTCATAAAAGCAACAAAATACAAATTATATATACAATCAAGCACAGTGTATAGTATTTTTTCTTCTACTTGCGATTGTCAACATGGTCAAGCGAAACTGTTTTCAAGATTTGTATGTATCTACATGTATTTTCGGTTTAAATTTCATGCATGGTTTAAATTATCGTTTACATAAATCGCGAACAATTTTGAACTGTAAAAGCATAAAGCATAAATATTTCATGCTTTGAATTAATAATTAAAAAAAACTGTATAATAACAAAGCTTAAACAGCCTTCTATTATATCTGGACAATGAAGCAGCAAAAATGGTACTAGCTATAAAAGACTGCATTTTTCACATGGTGATTTTGAAAATCAATTCGCCTCTTCAGTACAGCTAAAATCTAAACTCGTCTCCTCGTGTAAGTTTAGTATCCTCAGTACAACTAAAACCATTTTTCGGTGTCTACTAAATACTTTATACAATATAACATAATGCTTCTAAATACAGCCGCAGTAAAATCATCCTCCCAAGTCAGGTGTTGTGAGCCCACGTGGACTCCGAGGGGTGCGGTTAAATTAAAACATTTTGTCTACAGTGTTACAGCTAACCTTAAAAAATAGTTTGTCTTTCCAATACATCCAACATTTACAACATGTACTCCCGGGTGGGGTGGGGGGCTCCTTGCTTTTATTTTGCTAGTATGAGTATGCCGCAGGAAGATAGGTGATGTTTTTGCAATCATCTGTCTTATACAGGGTATTTTTTTTAATCATCTTTTCCTCCGCCTATCTCAGCCTGCACAGCCCTTCCACAAAAGCCATATCCGGTTGACCCCAACTTATCAAGAGGTTGACCTGGACTTATCAAGGCAATTCTTCCAATGTTTGACAAGCAATATCCTTTTTATCCGTTTCGCTAGAAATAAATCTTAATTGGATAAAGAATCTATTATATTATCCGTTTTTATTTTGTTAACAAATTACCGTCACAAATACACAAAAATAAAAACGAGACGTTCGAAAAAATACGGAAAATTGGTCGCTGATAACTTCAGCAGAGCCACCATTTTGTTTACATTGTGACGTCATAAAAGTGCCTAGGAACTGGAAGTCGAATGTAAACAATGAGAGGTTCTGCAATGGAAAAAAACGACTTTATTTCGATTTGCTTACATGGTTCGATCAAAAAAATTCTAAATTTAATAACGTTAGCCAACAAAAAATATTGTGAAGTCATAAAATAACTACAAAACATTTCCCATTTTGTAAAAATGAATGACCCTCATTTCCCGCGCAACCTTGGGAGAATTTGACAGAAAACCTTATAAACTATTGTATAAAAATAAGAAATAAAAGACGATAAACAAGTTATCTTAATTTTGAAAGCTGGAATATTGTAAAATATCATCCCGCTAGATAGAATATGAAGCTTGGGGCTCGTTCGCTCCACTCACTCGTCCCTGTGCTTCATATTTTTGCTCACGGGATGATATTTTACAATATACAGATGTCAAAATCCAGATAACATATACTTACTAGTGTTGTCTTGAACAGGGTCATTATTTTCATATGGCCATCTGGAAGGTAGTTTTTAGTATATTTATGACGGGAAACAACAGCTAAACCTAGTGAAACAGACCAAACTAAGCAATGTCAGATATAAAATGTCCATAGAAACTCCACCGGATATTTTACTTCAGCAGGGTGTTGATTTTGGATATGACTTAAGTGATAAAAAGGTATGTTTTTTACCTTTTCTGTCTTAAACAGGGTGTGTTTTTCCATTTATTTTTGGGGGGGGGTCTTATACAGGGTCCATTTTCATTGGGCTATCGGTAGACTATTACAAAAATTAAAGTGGCAACCCCCCCCC
>MJUU01025096.1:41755-56612 GCA_002080025.1 Modiolus philippinarum
TACACTTTGATGAAACATATATTCATTGGTTTTAGATCTTTATTGGATGTACACTTATCACAGACTGATCGTCATAAATGGTATGTATTGACGCCTAGAAAAATGTTCGCTTCGTTCAACTGTTCAACGGAACTTTTTGCGGGAAATCTGTACTATGACGTCAGATTCATCTTTCCTGGGCTAAAGGCGGACAACGTAATTCTGGCAAACAAACGATAGAAAGGAGTCTAAAATGCTTATAACTTTTTTTTGAGTTCGATGACATATGATTTTTTTCATATCAATGTGAAGAATACGGGTAGATTTATTTATGACCTGATTATCGTTGAAAAATCAACGGTCAAATTTTTCTTATACGGAAAACTATATTCCGATCTTGCGAATAATTTTTGGCGGGAATCGGAAAATTGTTAGCTCTTAACACCCCACAGTCATACAAATAAAAGTTTTTAATTTCAATTGGACACGTATTGATCTTTATTTCTACCAGAAAAAAAATTTTGATTCTATGTTTCAAAATAAAGAAATAGCATTCATTTAAAGAAAGTGTGAACGATAACAATAATTGTGGAAAGACTGCCAACTTTGAGTTACCATAGCGACAAAATTAAGTCGGTGACCCCCCATTTTTTTCGCTGAAAATTTTCTTCCAAGTCACAGACTACTTTGTCACCAAATTTTAGAAAAAAATCAATGGTAGAACTGAATAGGCAGTTTGGTCTTTAAAAATTCAATGGGCCAAATTAAGAAGAATTTTTCATTATGGCTGCACTGAACAGCAATTATTATCTCTGCTTTCCAGGTATTGAACAATCATTACTGAGGAGAAATGATTAGGTGTGGCAATGGTGATTGCAATTTTGGTATATGTTCCAAATCAAAATGTTTATTTGCAGAAAAAAAAGAAAAGAAAAAAAAACTGCTATTTTTTTTGTGTTTCACATCAAGTGACAGTATGATTTTAAAAACAATGAATCAATTAAATGTCTTGTATTCTTTTTTTTTTCAGAAAAGGGGTGTACAGCTTGTATCATAAACAGACCATACAGAGAGTTGAAATTATTTGCAATGGACATTGATGTGTACATATTCGTGTGACGTCATTTTTTGTATCAATAAAATGCAATCATGCAGTTAATGTAAAAAAAATCAAACATTATAGAGTAATAACTTCTGCATAATAAAGTAGTTAAAGAAAGAATAATGAGAAAAGAAACTATGGATGAATGGAGTACTTGTGTTCAGATTTTTTATTTATTCTAAACCTGGCACCTTAATCGGTTTTCAGGGGTTCCAGCTACAGAGCTGCCGGGTGCGTCCCCAGCTTGTAGATAGGGGATGCTCTGTCTATGCGGGGTAGTCAGGTTATAATGCGAAAAGCATGGTTCGAACCATTGTAGCCAAACTGTGTGGAGAAATGCCATGCTCCATGACTTTTAAAAATCTGTTTTATTCCGCATATTATACTGGGGTTAAGGAAGGTTAATTCTCTCTGTAATCCACAATGAGTAAATGTAATAAATTGTAACATTATGATGTACTTCCTTTAATCTTTTAAAAGTTGATATGTAGAAAAGGTGTCATGAAGCAATTTTTATCCATGGGCAAATCAGCTTGTTTTATCTCGAAAGAAAGGGATAATAAAATTTCCTCATTTAACCAAACTAAGATCGGCAACCAGTTTTTCAATTCAAGGTAAAATGACATCGAAGAAAGTTAACAGTAAGGTGAATTGCGACACATACAGCAGTTCCTGTCTGTAGAACACCCGGCACTTGATAGATATTGGTTTCCAGGGGCTCCGGCTAGAGAGCTGCCGGGCGCGTTCCCAGTTGGTGGATTGGGGAATGCCCTGTCCTAGGGGTAGTAGGGTCATAATACGGAAAGCCTGACCGCAAACCATTGAAGCAAAACTGTGCTCCATGCAGTATAAAGACCTCTAATATATTTCTCTAAGAAAAGCAGACGCACTGGGTGTTGTATAGAAGGCTAAATTTCCTGCCCCTACCCATTTCTCCCCTTTTCCAATGTCATTCAAAACTCGTTGACCTGGTTGTTCCCTCCACCTTTATTTCTGTCTTCTTTTGCTCTTGTTTATTTATTTGGTTAACTTGTTCTCCAGTATGACGACTGATTTTTGCAGTTGGGGGTACTTGAGCCCTTCACCTTCGATTTTGGGGGTACAAGGCGTTTTTTAGGGTACATACACATTCTAAAATATATACTTCACTGTTTTACTCCATATCTTTTATTTTCCATTCACTGATTTAAAGAGCCACAACGACTGGACAGAATCATCACAAGCAAATATCAAATTGAACGACGACTAATCAAGGATTTGTATAGTGAGAAGGATTCGAATCTCGCGTTGATTTTCTATTAATTCCATTTAGCTGGGGCGTATGCGAGATTACAAAATATTACCCACAATGCCTTGCACCCACGCTAATCTTGTTCAATTTAATGGCAGAAAGTGTCATCGCTAGCCTGTTTATGTGTTCAGAACGTTTATCAAACTATATTTTATACATACTTAGCGAAGAAAATATAGTTACGATCCCCAAAAGAAATATTTTTTCTAGGTGGAATTATACCTGTTTCAACTCGGGTCACCATTTCCACCCTCATAAGCGTCACGGTATTGTCAGTCTTCATCGAATATTATTTATTTGAATATCCTCCTTCAAAATCGACATTTATGTTTTAAAACGTGTTTTTCTGTAATCAAGTATGCACGATTTAGTTGCTGAATAAGTAAAATGATATAATTTTTCTTGCTTTGTGACAAATTTGTCTTGTTTTGTTTGCGACCATTTAAAAAAGACGAGAGGTTACAGCGGTCACGTACGACGATTAATTATTTTCCATAAAAGCCGAGATTTGGATATAAAAAAGTATATAACACACTTCCTTCACTTATTATGGTTTTGTCAATTTGTTGAAGAAATTTAGGTTTGGTGAATTGTTATATCTGGCTTTTATTCGTTTCAGAATATCACGATCTGAAATGCACGCCGAAAAGGAAGGGACTTGATTTTACATAACAAAAATGAAATGGCAGTCTCTATCTGGATCTGATACGGAAAATCGACAATCCTATACATTAAATGTATCATATATATCGTGTCGTGTTTAGAAAGAGAAAATAAAAGTTGGTTTTAAAGCAATACATAATTCCGTGATGACATCACAATCATGATTTGACCAATCAAAGAGCAGATAAAATTTACCGGAAGTCACCGTGGTCGGTATTATTTTCTAGATGTTTCATCTAAGCTTAAGGGAAATAGGTCAACCATGTTGATATCTAATTTATTTTCACAGTTAAAATCGATATACAGTCCTTTTTATGCTTAAAATTAAAAAACGACGAGAATTCATAACATTAATTTTTTAAAATAATTTTGAGAGAATAAGAATTTGTACTCGGGTCTTTTCCATGCAATTACCATTGATACCTACTAAAAAAATCGATATCCCGTATATCCGGAATTATTTATATCTTAATGTGTTTGATAGGTTTGAAACAACGGCAGTAGAATACCGAAGGAACAAAGGGGTGAAATTCACAAAAATCGAAGTCCAAAGACAGGGCAAAAACGAGAACACAGAAAACAATGACGTTAGACAGATACAAAGCACAGAACCAGAAATTACAACATTCAGAACAAAGGCACTCACAGTGTGAACTCCAGTGAAACTGAGAGTGACATCAGGTGCTCCGGAAGGGTAAGCATGTCCTGCTCTGTTAACAGCACCCGTCGCACTGTGAGTGATTCAATCCAGGAAAATGTCAAAGTCGGTAGTCAAATCCGGGAAGACGTAAATCTAGCTGAAAATGTCCACTTTCATTTGGGATACTGACACGTCATATTTTTCAATGATGCTATGGTGACGGCCATAGAATTTCTTGAGGGATGAAATTAACAAAGGTTGAACAAATCTCTGACCAAGCAGCTTTTGGGACAGTGTTTTTGCTCTGTTCAAAAAATCACTGTACAATCTACAAGCTCGACAGTAACGAATCAACTGTGAAATGTACACTCCATAGGCTGGAGAGGTAGGTATATTGCTGCTAAAAAGGGGAAAGTTCACAATGGGGAAATTAAAATCATCACGTTTGTCATATAGCTTAGATTTCAAACTTCCATCTTCGTCAATATACAATAAAAGATCTAGGTACGAAGCTGAAGTAGGTATTTCAGTTGGTTCTTTAATTTCAAGCTCATTTGAATAGATCTGATGTAAATAATCCTTAAATTTAGGATTATTAAGAGAAAGTACATCGTCTATGTAGCGGAAGCTGGAATTAAAGGACTGGGCTAAATGTTTTTGTTTTCTTTGAATAAGTAAAAACTTGGTCTCGTACGAGTGAAGGAAAAGGTCAGCGCTAAAAGCGGCGCACAGTTTGTTACCATAGGAATCCCTATTGTCTGTTGGAAAACACGACCTCCAAATTCGACAAAAATATTGGCGATAAAAAATTCTAACATTTTGATTATGCCAGTCTCAGTATACTTCTTATTTGAATCGGTGTGGTTCTTAACAAAATATGTCTTGTCTTTCCCTATAACTAAATAGGTGTATCTGCGTTCTCCATTTTTTGTGCAGAAACATTGATGTATTAAATCTGCAATTACTGTTTTCAGTTTATTGTGTGTCAGGTTTGTATAAAGTGTGGAAAAGTCAAAAGTTTGAATGCTATGGCAATGGGTAAGACTGGTTTAGGAAAGCTGTTCAAGGAGATCTTTTGAATTTTTAAGAATCCACATTTGATTCACACCGCTTGTGGAGTAAGCTTTATTACAGTAATTTTTCAGGCCATCTCTGACTGCGGTCAACAAAGTAGTGAGGAGCTGTGAAAGAGGTTTAGTGGTGCATCTATAAGACCCGGCAATCAATCTCTGTTTGTATGGATTCTTATGAAGTTTAGGTACCCAGTAGATGTAAGGGAGTTGATTGTTTTCATCATTACCTTTTATGCCAAATGATGCTAACACTGAAGTGTGATTTTTTACAATCTAATCCCTCGATATTGTAGTAGGGGTATAAGTAGGGTTGTCGATGCCCATCTCATTTGAAGCGAGTATAGCAATTTGTAGTGGCAAGTAAGACGAAATCTCGCTACGGTGGATCTTACGAGACAATACGAGATGCGAATCCTTCTCACTATACAAACAAATCCTTGCTACTATGTTGATGTAAACTATATATTTTGACCTTGAAATCAGAATATTATATGACAAATTACTTCAAATATACGTGCATGCACGTTTTGGCTTGTGAAATTGTATGCGCATGTTTTCTAATTTTCGTGAATTACGTACTGCAGTACGTGAATGGGCATGCTGAATTCTCTGATATTGCTCACCGGACGTGAAACTCTTAACTAATCAATAACGTGAGCCAACAAGTGAACCGGAACAAATCTATAATATAATGGTAGACCCACAGATTAATATTTGCAATGGTTTAGGCAAAAAATGAGGAAAACTCATATTTAACCAAAATTTCAAAGTCCAAGACATATAAGTAACACTGAAAAAAATAGTGGACGGGAACCAAATTCAACATTATTTGTAACTAATTGAGGTAGACTCGCATACCAAATATCAAATGAGAACTTGCAATGGTTTATAGAAAAGGGACGAGCACTTTTTTAAGTCTAAACTGAAGGCCGATAACTCCACCAAAACTGAAAATGGATGAGGTAGACTCGTATACCAAAGATGTGATAGTACCTGCATTGTTTAAAAAATGAAGAAAACTGATATTTTACTTACATTTATAAAAGTCAAATTAAAGTCCTAAAAATTAAGCAATCTTTTATTAAGATTTACTAAATATTTTTCTGCACTGAGAAGGGCAAAAAGTAAGAAAAACTGGTGGATTTTTGGGAATGGAATGCCCAGTTGAATGTTTTGTTTTGAAACGAGAACCACTTGGGACAACCCCCTTATATTATACATTTATTCCAATACTGTAACACCTAGTACTTTTCATTTTTTTGGTTTGTTTAATGGTTAGTCTAAAGTTTGCCCTTTCACGCCTGGGAAACTCGATGGTCCCAACTGAATTTTACTACCAGGAAGTTAATAATTACAAAGTGACAGAATCTGTTTTAAAAAATCGGGGAATGTCACTCAATGTAAATCTGGTCAAAGATCTAAAATATAAAAGTCTGCCTTTAAGGACAGAAATCGTGTTTATTGTTGTCAGCCGCTTAGGGGCGATTCTAAAATCAGGACATATTTTACAATTGTTACTCGAAAAAGAAAAGGGTTTTTGATTGATTAACACTTATTTTATAAATTTATATGGAGTGACATTCTTTGATTTTCTCGAACTGCACTTATTAGGTGTAAATCACAGATTTTGTTGAGAACATCGAGTTTCCCAGCCATGACTTTATAAAATAAAATTCTTAATGCAATATACAGATTAAATATAGAAAGAAAATGCGAAATTCCTATTGCCTATATATGTAATAAGAGGGATTTAATTACATAACAGTAAATATTGAAAATTTAATGTTTTCAATTGACAGATAAAATATAGATTACATGTACTTATTCTACTAGATATAAGTGGATATACCCTATGTAGTGTTGTCTTTGAGCACTACTTCGATTATCTTGCCGACCTGACGGAAAGGGTGTACTTGAAATGTCAAGTACCTACAGATAGGACAACGAGAGACTGACAATGACTACGTATCATCATAAAAAATAAATCGATAAAAAAGATAATAAAAGTGATCATCTTACCAAATAAAACTTTTAAACTTCATTGTAAAATGAAATGCATCACTTCAAACATTTGAATGTAGTGCAATTGTAATTTATATATCATTTTGGGTCCAAAGTGGTTGTTGATGACTACCCCCTTTCTTTCACGCACTAGTACTGAATTATAAAGCAAAACAAATAAGGCGCCAATTGAATAATAATAATAACACTTATAGACATTTCAAATACAAAAAATGTGTCGATTAAACAGTTATGACAACTTTGATTGAACATACCCGAACATACAAATAAACAAGTCACATGAATCTTCACAGTAGGATTCCGCAAGTTTTAATTGGGTTTAAGAAAAATAGAGGGATTCTCAAACTATATTAGTATATTTATATATTATATATAGTATATTTTGGTCAAGTAAAATAATACAAATAGAAAAAAAAAAATAAATGGATAAATAAATAAGAATAAAGAACAAAGAAACAAACTAAATATAATCAACAACAAAAAAAAACTAAATAACGAAAAATACCTAAACAAAAAAAAACAAAAACAAAAAAAAAGCAAATAAAAAACAAAAACAAAAAACAAAACAAAAAACAAAACAAAAACAAAACAAAGCAAAAGCAAAAAAAAAAACAAAAACAAAAACAAAAACAAAAACAAAAACAAAAAAATAAAAAATAAAACAACAAAAATTAAAAACAAACAAAATCCAAAAACCAAACAAACAAACAGTTTTAGAAAAGGCGAGATGAAACCTGCATACGCAAAGGAACTCAGTATATGAGTGCACTTGGTCGTAACATAGATTACACTTATTTACTCTGAAAACGCGGAAGACGTGGGAGTGTATATTTAGTAAGATACCACTAACCTGTACTGTAAGTTCGATTGATTCTTTGTATGTAAGAAGAGTCAATTGACCCGGTTTTATTTTGGCCAGATTATATGTTACGAGACAGTCAAAATGAATCTCGTGCTTCAACTTTTTGTATTTTGTCTGACCATTTGGTGCTTGGACACTGCATCAATTCATTCCAGGGTAAAAAGAGCAAAGTTTCAAGTGGACGTAAGTTAATTATACGAATAGATTTAATTATTGTAAATTACCGAATTACACACTCACTATTCAGAAAAAAGTGAAAATTTTTCACAATATTAAAATAAATAGATAAATAGCACGCAAGTCATTGGTGACAGGGGGGGGATTTGTACTATAAGAACAAAATAGCAAAAAGTGGTATGGAATTTTTTTTTGTATATTTTTGAGGAATCTATATATATATATATATATATATATATAAAATGTCTATAAATTCAGTCAACGTGGAAACTTGTTCATCTCCCCGGATTTGCGAATATTTACGCTAATGCAGGGCCTAAAAAATCAAATATAACGGTCTATGGTAGGAACCCAACGGGGTTCTAACCCCGTTGGGTTCCTACCATAGACCGTTATATATATATTTCTGTTGCATTAGCCTATGAATAGCAAACTACTTCAGCTACTGTAAATATAGTTTGTGTAGTTGGTCATTTTGACAAGTACAGATAAATTAAATCCAAATATTTGGAAAGTCATAAAGTTAATATTTGCAAATTTGATAGAGGGCTAATAACTACAAAGATCTAAATGAAAAGCCAAAACCAGCCAAGGACAGAACTATGCCCGAGGGAGATACTCCTTAGTTTTAAGCAAAATTTTCAAAAACTTAAGGATATTGCAGTTTCGGGTCATCTCCGATGTATTGACTACGGGGGAGGGGGAGGTGCATTACTGGGTTGGTGAACAAATGAACATATGGCATTCCCTATGAATGAATATATATTTTGATAATACTTGGTAGCGAGTACTACTTTAGAATTTTTGGATTGTGACTTTCAAAGCGTGATTATAATGGATGTAGTGTCTTTCGACATAGCAATGAATTCTGTTCAAACCAGTGCTAAGGGCCGTCTTGAACTTATTTTTATGTTTAATGAATTACAGATGAAGAAAAACTGACAAATGCGTTGCTCCATTGCTTGGTTCTTCGATGTTATTGTAGAGATGTGCATTAACTACCTTTCATTTCATGTGTTTAAATGTCTAGAGTTGATTTAACTCAATGTGGAATCTCACTACATACAATTATCTTTTTTATATATTTATAGTCATTTCTGGAAGACTTTGGGTACATGGACTATCTTGGCAACACCACAGGTGGACACGATGCCAGCGATCGAGAAAGAGCGGTCAGGTAAAACATAGGCTGCTAGATCTACCGGTAATAGTGCAACCAGGACCATTTCACCTATCACGGTACCTATACTGACCAGACATGTCCCCATGTTGTGTATATATAGAATAATGGTAGTTTTGAAGGTCGAGACAGAAAATATCACCGTATCGCAGCGAGTCCGATAGGACGAGCTGTGATGCTAGTGATATTTTCTGTCGAGACCTTAAAAACTACCATTTTATCGGCAGCATCGTAGGAGTCATGATGTCAATTTCATGACGTCATTGCCTGATATTTTCTTGTATCAGGTCAGTACGGAGATACTGACAATATCAGTCAGTAAGATCAAAGAGAAAATGTACATATTGCCGATAAAGAGGAATACCTAGTCGATGCGGGGTAGTCAGGTCATTCGAACGATGCGGGGTAGTCAGGTCATTCTAACTATGTGGGGTAGTCAGAACATTCTAACAATGTTGGGTCGTCAGGTCAATCTGAAAGCCTTAGCGGGAATTATTTACTGTGTTGACAATGGCAGGCTCTGCCATAAATAGAAAAAATGCTAAATCTCTTGACTTTTCTCCATTTCTCCCTTTTATAGTGACATTGAAAACTCGTGGCCCCGTTTCTTTCATTCATTTTTAATTGATCAGCTTAATTGGTCTCGTCCTGATATAGCAGAAATTCTGCTCACTGAAAAATGTAAGAACTCGAAATTACTAATCATTTCAGCCATATTCAAAACAAGAATAATTTAATCACCTCTACTCATCAAACGGAAAGTTTTGTAAGGTCATGAAGCTGACCCTAAATCTCGAACAGGATAGTGCCACATATGAATCAAAAACAAATCGGACTTATCAACTTTGGACCCACTACCCTAATGGTTTGATTGTAAAAAAGTCAATTAATGCTCGTATATTTGTTAAAAGCAATATTCGCAGTATGAGGCGTCATTGAAAAATCGAAAAAAAAAGATTATTCTGAATAAAATGAATTTTTGTCCTTTTAATTTTTAAGGATAGAAATCGGATGAGCGAGCAAAATGTTGCGATCAAAACTATAGTCACTGTATCTCTTCTTTTTGTTTTTTCCGGAATTTCAACAATCTTCATCCGATTGACACTTTGTCGGTACATCGCTCTATCATGAGAGGAAACGTTTAGTATCATTATGACGTATATGTTTTTATTATGTTAAAGGACACATTTTTAAATGATGAATGGAGATGATATGTTGATTGTAGTAGTTAACATGTTAATCTTAAGTGGTTTAATTGACACCAATTGTATGGTTTCCGGAAGCATTGCCCTCTGTCGTTATTAGTATGGATAAGCCCTTAAAACATGTTCTTTGATTTTAAGTGTAAGCTTCAATCAAAATTAACTGCAGTATCCGAACTTTGTTTTATAAAGCTTTATGATCTTATTGTCATTAAGTCATTTAGTTTAAACATCTAAGGTGTAATCGTAAAAGTGCATGTTCGGTACTCCGCGATGAAGCGGAAATGGTCGAATAGTTACGATTGGTTCGTTCAAGATCATCTGCGGTATTCGAATATCCGACCGACATCATCGATCATAGATCTGACAGTCAAAAGTCATGCCGGGGTCAGGCATAACGGAACCTGTTAATGGGTATATTTTTTGATGTCCTGTCAATGCTGACGCCGCTACATGATTCATAAAATACACTATTATTGTTAAGCCCTGTTGACACTATCAAAGTTTTCTTGGTCAAAGTTTTTGACGATTTTTTGATAGTGTCAACGGTCAAAGAAAATTTTAATATAAAACTTTGAAGGACTTTGATGGAGTAGAAACTCATCATATTTTTCTTTAGGGACCGACCATTTAACCTGAAGGGGGGGTTATGGTTTTTTTTCTGGACAGAACAAATTATTTATTTTTTGCACGCGTATCAACAAAATATTTTTTTTCAAAATTAACATTATTTTTTTGGGCAGAAAGCCTCATTCAGAATTTTTTTTTCATCATTTTGGCAGCCAAAATATTTTTTTCACATAAAATCAGATCCAAAATATTTTTTTAAAAAAACCATGCCCCCCTCTTCAAGTTAAATGGTCGGTCCCTTAAACTTGTGGCTTTGATGGACTTTGAGACATTTCAAGACATATATATTTGACGCCGGGTCAGTTCATTCAACTATACTCAACAAAAAACGTTAAGGATCGTGATTTTTCATTTCCATTACAAATCTTTTAAGTTTTCAACACATTTTAATTTGACCGAATCATATACTAGGCCGTCATCTTTTGATCATCTGGTCTAATGTTTTTGAGAGGCTTGAAAAAGTCAGTCTTTCATCTGGTCATGTTTCCTCGAAAAACACAAGTCACTTAAATTTACATTTTTACCCCAAAAAAATATTTGCCTTTGAACGAAATCAAATGCACTGAAGCCTTGTATGTATTGCTGCAACCCTAATGGGTTTATGTTCTGCAATTGAATTAAGGTTTAAGGCCCCTTTTCAGTTCAATGATAAACCTATGGGAATTTTATGTAAAACCCCCAGACTTAACGGCTTGTTGGTTTATTCCAAAAATTTATCTGCAAATTATTGAGATAATTGCCCATGCAAAGCTACCATTGTTTTATGCCAGTATCAACAAATTCAATGATTTTGCAGAAAAAAATCTTTAAAATATTGTGGTAGTTGGATGTTTTCTGGGACAAAAATGCGGTCTGCTCGAATGATTTGTCGTTTTTTTTTATTGATTATCATAAATAACTCATTCATTTGTTGATATAACTTGCAAAAATGGTAGCTTTGTATGCATAAATGAAACTGCAAACAAAGTGTGGTGAAGAACCAACAAGCCGTTAAGTCTGGGGGTTTTACATAAAATTCCCATAGGTTTATCATTGAACTGAAAAAAGGGCCTTTAACCTTAAATAAAAAAGTATTTATTCTATAATTTCTGTCTTGATGTTTAAAACGATGCTGTCCAGTCAAAATGTTTAATCATTGAACCATACCCTTTCTTATCTCAAAAGTGAAAAATTTTGAAAACTTCAAAATTGCAGGACTTTTTTTGCCCAGTTTATGTTACATATAAATGTTGCGTAAGAGTTTTGGAGTTGCAGTCCTTTCGTTGAGCATGAAGCATTAAACAAGGCATATGTTGTCATATTTGTGTTAGCACTGTATGTCTGATTAGTTGCAAATTTTCTGGAACAGTTCCTTTACCTTTTCCAGTTTTTTGAAGGATTAAAAAAAACTTTATTGAATACCAATATATTTACTGCATTTTAAAGATTTTTTTCTAGATGTGAATCGTTACGATTATTATTATAGTAGGAACATTGATTCTTAAAAAATTAAGGTTTGTTATTACATTAATAATGAGTTTTTAAATGTTCTATCATGATAATGATCTTACGGAATCGCACCCGAAACACGTGAGTATGTGAAGCTGGGTGAAATTTTATGAAATTTATTTTTTGCGAAGTTTACTCGTTTTCTAGTTACTCGAGCTCAATTTTTTGAATGCCTCATTCCAGGGAGTTTCAGAAGATGGTAGGGTTGCCCGTTACTGGAAAACTTAACAAGGCGACCGTCAACAAGATGAAGTCACCAAGATGTGGGTTTAGAGATGTTTTACGACCAAGTGAACGTCCCGGTGAAATTGGCAGTGATCCAAAGAGAGTGAAGCTAATGCCTTTGGCTAATGGTAAAGCCCTGGTTTTATAGTAAGGCCGTTATAAAAAAAATTCTAGATGCCAACCTTTTGAAAAAATCGGCCGGGCGATTTTTATCTTTTTTTAATTTTTGTCATACATGACATGTGAAAATGTTGCAAATTTGAAAGAACATAACCAATTAATGAACAAAATATCAAAAAACAATTTGTTAAAGAGCTACAATATTTGTGTTGGAAGTGGATGAAAATCTAGAATATTTGATCATGGCCTTACGTAAAGATTTGTTTGGTTGATATAGACACGTTCTATTGCGTGAATTTACTAAGTATTTGTAGAACTACTTTGTCTCATGTGCATTAAATCCAAACCCCTCCACTGTATATTGCGGACGCATTTCAATTGGGCGGCCAATTGTGAATATTTTCAATTGGGCGAATTTTAGTTTTGCAATTGGGCGGGAAAGTTATAGAAGTAAATTTGGTGATATGACGCAAACAGAGTATTAAAGTTGTTTGATACAGATTTCAAGCCCGAATAGACTTGTAAATATAAAATATCGTACAATAATTTACTAGTACTTTAAAACATTATTTGAAAGACATTTGCTCATTTCTTAGTCTGTGATTGAAAGACATAGTAATAAGAAACCGTCTTCATTTAAGTAGTTTTTTCTTTCAAAACGGTGAAAAACTTGCATCTAATTTGAAGTCTATTTTAGAACGGTATATTTTATCAAATACGTGTTATAATAAGATTGCATATGTCATGTGTAGTAAAGATGTGTCATTATAACAATGACCTTTTCGTTTGATAACCTCAATCTTGTAGAAAAAAACACTTAAATCGGCGATAATATCAAATACCTGTAAAAAGAATAACATGGAACTCGGCATAGATTTACTATTTTTCTGGCTTGTAGTAAAAAACACTTAAATCGGCGATAATATCAAATACCTGTTAAAAAAATAACATGGAACTCGGCATAGATTTACTATTGTTCTGGCTTGCAGTAAAAAACACTTAAATCGGCGATAATATCAAATACCTGTAAAAAAAATAACATGGAACTCGGCACAGATTTACTATTGTCCTGGCTTGTAGTAAAAAACACTTAAATCGGCGATAATATCAAATACCTGTAAAAAAAATAACATGGAACTCGGCATAGATTTACTATTGTTCTGGCTTGCTAAGTGCATTCTATTTTTTTAAGATTGTTTCATTAATCTTTTTACTGGTAAATCACAGGAAACCCGACCACTTGAAAAAAAAAATAAAATCCGCCCAGTTGCAAATTATTTTCTGCCCAATTGAAAAACGTTTCCGCCCAACTAAAATACAAATCCGCCCATTTGCAAAACTACCTATATTGCAGATGGCGACAGAATACCCTTCACTAAGCCCTACATAAGAGATTCTTTCAAAAAAGTTAAATTTCTGTACGCCTTTCTACCACACTGTAAAAATAAGTGTTAATGCTTAACATGTTAAGGTGTTATTTTGGTTACACATATGTTATAATTTAAACACCACAGTGTTAATATTCATTATAAACTACAATAAATTGGTGTTTAAGTGTTAAAAATTTTAACGGTGTTAAAGAAATAATACTAATTGTTCTGTACTTAACATATATTGATATTATCTGTATATGATATGTAAATCTGTCTTTTTATTGAAGTTTCGGAATTATTTTATTTTACCATTTCATTTGATGCATACAAATGGTGAACTACAAGTCTTAAGTTAAGGAAATTGTTAAAATTGTCCAAGAAAAAATACAATCAAGACAAAAATGATTAAGATATGATTACCGTTAAGCAAAAAATCTAGGTTTATTATTTATTTCTTATAACTGGATTTCCTAATCATGACCATCTATTTACCAAAGTAAACACTAGCGTTAATCTACTAACGGCAGTAAGTAACACTTGGCGTTAATAAAATACATGTCATTTTGAAATCCGATATACCGGATGTTTGTGTATTTCCCGCCTGCTGAAGCGTTCTTTGAGATAACAACTGCAATGGCAAAAACTGTTCTGCTTGGAAAAGTGGTAAGTTTTTAATATTTCTTTTTCTAATTTGTACTTTGTACTTGTTGTCTACAATTTTAATTTAGTTGCTTTTCAGTGAATTTCAGAATACGATACTTATCATTGACTGAAGTCACCAAGATAAGAAATACACTTTATATTTTGTGTAATCATTCACGGCTTTGGCA